>CM068743.1:30618960-30851397 GCA_035084275.1 Hydrolagus colliei | reverse complement strand
TTGTTTCCCTCTCTGCTCACAAACACAGCGGTCACTCGCCAGTGAGTCGGGGCGAGTGATGTTGTAGCAATGATTTGCGTCGTAAAGCGAAACTCCCGTTCACTTCGGTGCATTGCCCCCACACAATATTGCCGTGATTCCTTCCGCTTTTAACCCCCCCCCCCCCCAAAAAAAAAATGATTCCACCTAACGGCAGAGGCGTTGCTATTGCGTTACACTCTCGTAACCTTCAAACGCACACAGTCTCACTAAATGATTCCTTTTGTTCATCCTCATCCGAAAATCTTTCCCTTGAACTGTCTTGGGCTACACATTTACCATCATGTCAGAAGATTTTGACACTAATTTTTCTCTCTCTCTCTCCTTCCCTCCCTCCCTCCCTCCCTTTCCCTCCCTCCCCCCCTTTTCCCTCCCTCCCTCCCTTTCCCTCCCTCCCTCCCTTTCCCTCTCTCCTCCCTTTTCCCTCTCTCCCTGTCTCTCTCTCTCTCTCTGGGGGCAAGTCGTTTTTAAACGTACATTTTGCGGTTTGATCGGATTTGTAAATCGGTTTGGTTCCATTCCCTCCCTCCGTGTCAACCTGTTGTCAAATTCACTTCCTCCCCCCTCCCCCCCCCCCCCCTTTCCCTCCCGCGTCCCCTCAAGTCACTACACTTCGCGGGGAGTCCTTGCTCGGCGTGTAAGGCGTCGCGATGATATATCGATCATCCTTGCATTGACATAGCGCTGTTTACGTCTTCAAGGACGTCTCAAAGGCGCTTCACAGAATATACTGTAAAGTGAATGGAACTGTAATTTTTTTTGGGGGGTGGGGGGGGGGCAAACGCAGCGGCCAATTGCGCACAGCGGTGTCCCCCACAACCAGTCGTGGGTTGAAATGGACACTTTATCACTGTTGTTACTTTTAGAGGGTTTGTTTTATTAGGCGTGTGGAGTAAGGAAACTTGCCCAATGCTTCAGCGACCCTTGCCTGGCATCGAACCCGGGTTGTCGCCTGCAAGGCGAGGGCTCTAACCACCGAGTTACCAGGACTCCCGCTACAATATGTACCATTGGGGAAAGCGCTTTGGGAACGTCTCCAAAATAAACCCCCCGACAAGGCGCTGTTACCAAATGAAAGGATTCTTATCGTTGGGAGCGAAGGTCTGGGCTGACTTTTTGGCAGGAGCTGTGGACACTGTCACCACAGGGCAAACCCTGACACTGAACAACAGAAAGCCATCGGGTCTGCACAGTGTCAGTCACAGTTCACAGGCGAACTGGGCTGCTAATAAATGCTGACGGGATTTCACTAAATAATTCAGTCCACGGGAGAGAGAGAGAGAGTCCCTCTCTCTCTCTCACACAAACACACTCTCTCTCTCTCTCTCCCCTTACCTTCTGAGAGGTGGGAAGAGGAGGGTGTGTGTGTAAGGGGAGAGAGAGAGAGAGAGAGAGAGAGGGGATGGGGGGGCGGGAGGTCTGTTTGGGGTCCTTTAGTATCTGAGACTAGGTTACTGTGTTTAGGCGACATGGCGGGGCGGTGTGTGATCTGCTATCCCGGGTGTCTGTTGATCTGCTATCCCGGGGTCTGGATATTGTGTAGATAAGAAGCTGCCAGCCAGTCTTCATACCCAGATCACTGCTGCCGTGATCAGGGGGGGGGGGGGGAGGTGAGGTGCCGTCTCCAAACGTGCAATGCAATGGGAGGGAGGGGGGCACGGCACAGAAACACAGTCATTTCCCCGGGTCTGTCTGTCTGTCTGTCTCTCTAACACTCTCCCCCCTACACACACACCCTCCTCTTCCCACCTCTCTGTCTGTCTCTCTCTCTGTGTCTGTCTGTCTGTCTCTCTCTCTGCCTGTCTCTCTGTCTGTCTGTCTGTCTCTCTCTGTCTCTCTGTTTGTCTCTCTCTCTCTCTGTCTGTCTGCCTGTCTCTCTGTCTCTCTCTCTGTCTCTCTGTCTGTCTGTCTCTCTCTCTCCCTGTCTGTCTGTCTCTCTCTCTGCCTGTCTCTCTGTCTGTCTCTCTCTCTCTGTCTGTCTGTCTCTCTCTCTGCCTGTCTCCCTGTCTGTCTGTCTCTCTCTGCCTGTCTCTCTGTCTGTCTGTCTGTCTCTCTCTCTGCCTGTCTCTCTGTCTGTCTGTTTGTCTGTCTGTCTCTCTCTGTCTCTCTGTTTGTCTCTCTCTCTCTCTGTCTGTCTGCCTCTGTCTCTCTCTCTGTGTCTGCCTGCCTGCCTGTCTGTCTGTCTCTCTGTCTCTCTCTCTCTGTTGCTGCAGCGATGGGCAAATACTATTTGAAACTTGTACCTCGTGCTCCCCCTGAGAGCCTCTGGTAGTGTTACCAGCAGAGCCCTCGCGCTGCGCGTTTTCCCCGGTTGTGTTGGGGGGGGGACAGTCTGGAGAACGCTGTCCTCTGCTCGTTTAAACGACGCGCTCGTCAACACCGTACATTCCCAGCAACTGGTGGCGAAAGGCGCTCAGCGTTCCCTCAGACAGGCAGACTGTCTGACCGTCTGTCTGTCTGTCTATCTGCCTGTCTTTGCTCAGCGTGTGCTCGGTGCTAAACCCCTGTCCCGCAGACAGTTGTCCGCACACCGGGAAAGCCTGTACTGTACACACACGCACCGCGAACCGCAATTCAATCGCATGTTAAGATGCGACGGCGTTGCAACTATCGTCTTAAATCACAAAGGCAACGCGAAGTTCAGTCTTTTAAACAGTCGAGTCCAATCAACAAGAATTAAACTCCTTTTTTTTTATCTCCCCCCCCCCCCCCCGCCACACACACACACACACACAGAGAGAGAGAGATCACCCTCCTGTCTCTGGGTTAATACAGACGTGGCGGGTGAAGTGGCGTCTTTCCTGTCACGGTCACCCCTGAGAACTTATCCCAATCCCCGCGTTTGATTTTGCGCCTTTGTCACGTCTTCACAACCATAAGTGTTGAGACCTGCGGATTGGCGATCGATACTGTACCGTGGGCTCTGTGCGTACATATAATACTTTATTGTAGGGTCTGTGTATATATATATGTGTGTGTGTGTGTGTTTGTATATATGATTCTGTACTGTAGGGTCAGTGTGTGTATATGATACTTTACTGTAAGATCTGTGTGTATATGTGTTTGTGTATATGATACTGTATTGTAGGGTCTGTGTATATACAGTATATGATACTTTACTGTAAGATCTGCTTTACGATCCACACAGGCTTCATTGTCCCCCTCGATAAGACTGATCTAATCCTCCTCCCACAACGTGCAACAGAACATGAACCCAACCAACCCAACACACAGCATAACATTGCCTGGTCGCTCACTCGCTACAGAGAAGGGATGAGTGGGTCCCTTCCTTACCCATCCCATTACAATCAACAGTTACACACAGACTTTCTCCCTGTAAAGATCCCAACCAGCCTTTCCATGTTTGCACATCGTTTATGTAACAGGACTTACAGACCTTCCCGCAAACCTCCCCCACCCCCTCCCCCCACCACAGATGACAGTGTGTGTGTGTGTGAGGAGCGATGTTATACACTCACTGTCTCTGGTGTCGAGATCAGCGAGTTATATAACTTGACAATAGAATAGGCTGGTGAGTTGTTTATGAGCCGCCGGGCGACATTCACAGCGAAATATCCCGTGTTTATCAGCACAGTGTATACAACACAGGGCAGTGTATACAACACAGGACAGTGTATACAGCACAGTGTATACAACACAGGGCAGTGTATATAACACAGGACAGTGTATACAGCACCGTGTATACAACACAGGGCAGTGTATACAACACAGGACAGTGTATACAGCACAGTGTATACAACACAGGGCAGTGTATACAGCACCGTGTATACAACACAGGACAGTGTATACAGCACAGTGTATACAACACAGGACAGTGTACACAGGACAGTGTATACAACACAGTGTATACAGCACAGTATACAACACAGGACAGTGTATACAACACAGTGGATACAGCACAGTGTATACAACACAGGACAGTGTATACAACACAGGGCAGTGTATACAGCACAGTGTATACAACACGGGGCAGTATATACAGCACAGTGTATACAACACAGGGCAGTGTATACAGCACAGTGTATACAGCACAGGACAGTGTATACAGCACAGTGTATACAGCACAGTGTATACAGCACAGTGTATACAGCACTGGACAGTGTATACAACACAAGACAGTGTATACAGCACAGCACAGTGTATACAACAGTGTATACAGCACACTGTATACAACACAGCACAGTGTATACAGCACAGTGTATACAACACAGGACAGTGTATACAACACAGGACAGTGTATATAGTACAGCACAGTGTATAGCAACACAGTAGTGTATACAGCACAGCAGTGTATAGCAATACTGTACAGCACAGTGTATACAGTACAGGACAGTGTATACAATACTGTACAGCACGGTGTATACAGTACGGCACAGTGTATACAACACAGTACAGGACAGTGTATGTATACAACGGCACAGTGTATACAGTACAGCACAGTGTATACAGTACAGTACAGTGTGTACAGTACAGTACAGTGTATACAGTACAGGACAGTGTGTACAGTACAGGACAGTACTCACCGCTTCTGTGCGCTCCAGTGAGCCCGATGAACACAGCCAGGATGTGCAGTGGAGAGGGAGAGAGGCGCTGGTTCCTCATGGCACACAACAACAAGTCAAAGAGTCTCGAACAATTCAGCAAAGAGCAGGGAGAGTCCCGGACTTAACGGAATTCGTGGCTTTTTGGGATCTGAGCGGCCCGCATCCTATCATTTAGCTCCCGCTTCCTCTCCGGGCAGTTGGCGGATACGCACTCACTGTTCCTGTCCCAGTGGCTGGCTGGCTGGTGGCTGGCTGGCGTTATAGCATTTCCTAAAGTCCGAGCCAATAAAAGCTTCTCAACAGCTCCGCCAAACTCCTCACTCACAAGACACAAGCAGTGATCACACACACACTCACACACACACACACAGAGGGAGGGAGGGAGCTCAGCTCCTCTGTCTGCTGATGCTGTGAAGGAGAGATAGAAAAAAAAACAGGGAGTGAAATAAAACACACACAGACACACACACAAAGGATTAAGATATTTCATTCACACACACACACAGTTCATTAACACGAGCTAGTTAAACCACTGGCGAGAAGACTTAACCTCCCCTCCCCTCCCCTCCCCTCCCCTCCACCCGGAATAAATAATCCCAATCCCCAATTACAGGCAACAAAACAACATCACATTGCACACTGGAGGGACAACAGGTAACGAACCACCAGCCCGTCTGATGTACAATGTAAGATACAGTGGGGGGGGGGGGCGGGGGGCAGTTAAATCATCGCTGGAGTTACAGCTAAACACACTCTCCCTCGTACCTGACCACAGGTTGAGTCCCCAGCTCTAGCCAGCGATGGGTATGAATTGACTCTGGGTAGCCCGGGCTTCTATTAAGTGTGTTCTCTGGAGGGAAGGGAGATTTGCTGAACTATTTCTGATTCATGGTGGGGGGGGGGGGGGGGGGGGGCAGATTTCAAAACCGCACAGGACGAGGGAGGGAAGAGAAGTGAGAGAGGGTGGGAGAGAGACAGACAAGACAAGACAGACAGACAGAGAGTGAATAGATGAGAGAGAGAGAGAGAGAGAGAGGTGGAGATTCGCCTCTGATGACTGTACCAAGTCACTGTTGACTCCGGTTGTAAAGTGAAGCCAGCTGTCTCTGGGTCCCAGATCGCCTGCCGACAGACAACAGTCAGAGTAATAGTCAGCCCACAGCACTGACGACAAAACATATACACACACACAGGAGAGAGAGAAACGCCCAGATCTCCCTCACACAGCAACTCCGAGAGCTTTATAGTTCGGTGGCTGGGAAGGAGCGAGCAAACCTGTCTCCACATCTCTCCCCCCCCCCCCACAACCGTCCTGTTTGTCATCTATTTCAGGGGGAGATGGGTTGTCTCTGTGTGTGTGTTTGGGGGGGGGGGGGGGGGGGGGGGTAGATAGACAGACACATAGACACATAGATAGATAGATAGATAGATGGATAGATGGATAGATGGATAGATGGATAGATAGATAGATAGATAGATAGATAGATAGATAGATAGATAGATAGATAGATAGATAGATAGATGGATGGATGGACATTGTTAACTCTGAGGCTGCAATCTTACAAACAAGTGGTCTGAGGCAACAACAGGAAACGCGGCACAATGTGTTAGCGTCTGTCTGATAGTTCAGTTTAGTTGGTGTCCGTGAGAGTGTTTTTATTGTGACTAACGCTGTCTCATGAGGTGATGTGAAATGGTCACGCTGTAATCGGACATGTGTCTCACTGGGGTAAAGTCACAATTCCTGCCTGTGTTTGTCGGAATAAACTGTTGGCATCTTTTATTCCCCCCCCCCCCCCCACACACACACACAGCTGCAAACTCCACACAAGCTCTGTGTGTGTATGTGTGTATGTGTGTGTGTGTGTCTCTGGGGTCTGGAGTCTCGGCTGAGAGAGTTTTCGTTCGTTTGATCATCTCAGCCCAGAAACTCTGCAGGTGAGCGGGACAAGTCACATCCTCCGACTTACTCCCAGAGAAAGTGAGGGTGAGTCTGGGCAGCCACAGCCACTGCTCTGGTCCCTTGTTCTCCCAGCAAGAACAGCTCTCTGAATGACTACTGTCATCGTTATAGTCCTGTCCCGTCCAAACACCCAAACACACCCCCCCCACCCACACCTCACACACACCCCCCACCCACACCTCACACACCCCCCCACCCACACACCCTCACATACATACACCCACACACCCCACCCACATACACCCACACACCCCACCCACACACCCTCACATACACCCACACACCCCACCCACACACCCTCACATACACCCACACACCCTCACATACACCCACACACCCTCACATACACCCACACACCCCACCCACATACACCCACACACACCCACACACCCTCACATACACTCTCACACACACCCTCACCCACACACCCTCACATACATACACCCACACACCCTCACCCACACACCCTCACACACACACCCTCACCCACACACCCTCACCCACACACCCTCACACACACACCCTCACACACACACCCTCACACACACCCTCACCCACACACCCTCACATACACTCTCACACACACCCTCACCTACATACACCCACACACCCCACCCACACCTCACACACACCCTCACCTACACACTTTACCTACACATACCCACACTCGACCCACAACTCACATACACCCTCACCCACACACACATTAACACCCACACACCCTCATTCACACATACGCTCACCCACCCTCACCCACACACAACTCAACCACACATACACACACACCTCACACACACCCTCACCCCCCCCCACACACATACACAGACTGATCCCATTCTCCTCAGGGTTAGGATTTCCCCAGCCACACACCCAGTGTCTGTCTGACTGCTGGACAACAACAAAAAGCAACAGTGTGTATATGATCTTGAAGAACACACTCCCCTGTAAACCCACGGTATTTTTTATTCTGTTCTATTTTTCAATGTATGTCTTTATGTCTTTTTAATCCTCCCCCACACCCCCCCTCCCCCCCCCCCAATCCCACGCACACACACAAGAGTTTGCTAGACAAGCTTCTCCAAAGCCTACAACAGCTACGACCAGTTCCAATAGGGGCCAACAGGAGGCGCACCACGCCAGCCCTACCGTTGCCTGAACAATCTCAAGGCATTTGTTGTGCTGGTGTGTGAGAGAGAGAGTCAATACTGTACAGTACTGTGCTAACACATTGTGAACAATAACATGTTTGAGATGGCTACTGTGTGCAGAGGAGATTAATTTATTTTGGCATTTTATGACAATCCTGCTGGAAGCCTCAAATTAAATTCCTACCCAATTACTTAGTTAACTAGTAGCTTATAAAGTGTCAATATATTTTAACTCTCATGTGAAATATGATAAGGTGCCATCAATGGTTTGCTCTGCCCATATTCGCACAATACAGTGGGAGCAATTTATCATTTACATTTAAATAACAATGATGATACCTTCTTTAAATAGACACGGTTTAGCCAGATTTTGCTCCTTATGTTTTGTCAGATTGGCTGCGGTTAATTTGCGCTTGCAAATGTTTATCGAATGACATAGTGAATATTTTTTCTCTGAGGTTCCCCCGCCACCCCACCCAAAGATGTACCTTGTGAAATGTAACAGTATCTGACTTGTCTACCTGCGGTGATACAACAAATATTACATTCAGTGTTCAGAATGTTTTGGTTGCATGTTAGGCGCGACAAAGTTGCCAAGTATAATTTTGGGGTAAGAAAAGGGATTCAGACAGATGTCTGACACATGTGGAAACCAATCACCATAGTTAAGAGTATTTGAAACAGACGGAGGTCCACATATGCATGCCAGTTATTCATGGAAATTTCCCTGTGGCTGGAGTGGAATGAGGCACTCTCTCCCTGGAGGGACACAGCCGACTCTACCTCGTTCCTGGAAAGGATTAGGCACCGGTTGGCAGGAGCCAAGGTTTGAGGGATCCTAGAGTGTGTGTTGTGGGTACAGTGTTTCTGCTGTTTAACTGGTTACTTGCCATTGCAAGGTCTGCCTGGCAAGTTTCTCATTGCTTGTTGATTGTGTGGTCCACCCCTCCAATTCGAGCCGCTGAGCCAGACTGACTGATCCGTTATTAGCAGTAGTTTGGAGGTCCAGAACTCTCCGGACCTTCAGCTTGGAGTCCCTCCAATTATCCTCCTCTCTCAACCCCTTAAAAGTTCGCCCGTCTCTTGTGACTGTGTCTTACTGAGGTCGCCGTTGCCTTCCCCAGCCCCTCGGATCCCACTCCCAGCCTGAGTGCCAAGCCGATTCTGTCAAGCATCTTGCGACATCCTTCTGACGTGAAAAATATCACGTAAAAGTATGTTTGTATTGTCTTGCATGGCAAACACACTTGTTACAGACCTACTGAGATCACCACAGAGGACTGACTCCATTGTGATATTCCACTTCCAGGCACATCACGTTGGAGCCAACTCAGTGCTAAACAGGCTCCACTTTTCTTCACCCAGGAGAAAGGTATAACAGTGGATTTGATGCTGTTAGTTGATGGAAGCCACAGAAAGACTTGTAAAACTTGTATAATACACACTTGCGCTCATTTGCAAGTTGATTTCCCATAACCAGTTGGATACGGTAAGGATTTTACTGAAAGTTAAAATCTTTATCGGTCAAATGACCATGACTGCATCTCTGAACTGTAAAGGAGAGTTTCTTAAATTATTCCATTAGTTCTGGCACAGGAAATGATGGTTAAAGAAAGTACTTACATTTTTATAGTGTCTTGTCACGATGATACAGCTCAAATGGCTTTACAGTAATGCAGTGACTGTAAAAGAAAATACATAATGGTATTTACGTGAGACATTAGAAGAAATTCCTTTTCAAGTTTCAAATAATTTCCAGGGATGTTTAATGTGCACCAGTTAGACAGGACCTCAACTTTAAAATTTAATTCAAAACATATCACATCTGAGAATACTGTTCTCATGTAAACCCACATCCTCCTGTCCCAGAGATGCATCAAACTAGCTAACTATGCATTTAAAATAATAATAATCCTTGCATTTGATTCACTACATTATCATGTCGCCAAAGTGTCTCATAGTTTCCCAGGATTTACTATAAGTGTAGTGACTCTATATTTTGTAGGAGAATACAATAGCCAATTTGTGAAAAGCAATGTCCCATAAACAGCCATGAAATGAATGACCAATTATATCTACATAAAATAGTTGTTGGCCGGGAAACTATGAGAAACCAGGTTAATATCCCATCAGTGCTAATTCAATCTTTAACATTCACCTTTATAGACAGATGAGAACTCGGTTTAATATTTCACCCAATAGTGTAATGATAACCTCCAATAATGTAGTGCTCCCCCAACACTGTACTGAATTGTGACTCTGGATTATGAGTTCAAAGACCCAACGCGGAGCTTGAATTCACAACCTTCTGACTCAGAGGCAAGCGTGTAACTGGCTGATCCAGGCTGACTCTATCTGTAACCTCAATTACACTCCAGGCAAAGATTCAATGTGCCACCAAGAAATCTATAGCAGGAAATTTAAATTGCATTACAAGTCCCCAATCACACAGTAACAGGGAGTGTGTTCAAGATAAAAAGAGCTTCATACGTGCATAGCTAACTCAGTGCATGACTACCTCGTGCCAATGACGATTCAGTTTCAAAGTACAGTACATGTCTTGTGTTTGGCATTTCGATAATATAAAAAATCATTAACTGTGATGCTAATGGGCCAACCAACAACAACAATAACAAAATTACACTTGTGTAGGGCCTTTCACGTCAGGAAAACGTCCCAAGGTACTGGATAATCATTGTTTCCCGAGCTGCGGACAGGGAGGGTGGAGAGAAAGGGGGGGATTTGGAGTGACTGATGGGACCGTTGAAGAGGAGAGTCTTGACGCGGGACTTGAAAGAGGTCAGGGAGGGGGCAAGGTAGAGGGACTGCAGGATGAAGTTCTAGAGGTTGGGGGCAGAGTGGCTGAAGGCTCGCCCACCAATGGTGGAGTGGGTGGCTCATTGGACTTGGAGCAGGCCAGAGCCTGCTGAGTGTAGAGGGCAAGCATGTTGGTAGGGGGTTAGGAGGTTGCAGAGGTAGGGTGGGGCAAGGCCATGGAGGGCTTTGAATGTGAAGAGCAGGATCTTGAATTGGATTCTCTGGATGATGGGGAGCCAATGGAGTCGGGCGAGGATATGGGAGATGGAGTCACGGAGCTTGGAGTAGTAGAGGACGTGGGCCGCAGAGTTCTGGCTTGTCTGCAATCTGCGGAGGGAGAAATTGGGAATGCTGACAAGCAGGGCGTTTGCGTAGTCAAGCCGGGATGTAATTAAGGCATGAATGAGGGTTTTGGCGGCCTTGGGGGGTAAGGTAATGGCAGAGTTGGGAAATATTACAGAGGTAAGGAAAGGCAGAGTGAGTTATCGCTTGGCTGTGGAGGAGGAAAAACAGTTGAGGGTTGAACAAGACACCTAGGTTCCTGAATGGCTTGGTGAGGTCGAGTGAGCAACCTTGGAGGTTGATGGTGGCTGTGCCTGATTTCATTTTTCGGATGAGAGAAAAAAGGGTGGGGATAGAGATAGGGTTAAAAGTGTGCAGTGGGGGGTGCGAGGGAGGTGGATCCTGGGGGAGAGGTAATGGGGAGGTAGTGGTGGATGAGGTAGAGGTGGCTGAATGGATCCCCTCAATTTTTGATTCGAGGAAGTCCAGCATCTCCTTGCAGTTAGAGTTGGAGAATAGGATGGGTGAGGCATGGGAGGGTGGACAGAGGAGTTGGTGTGTGGTTGAGAAAAGAAGCCTGGGGTTGTCCTTGGCCTCTAAGATTAATTTGGAGTAATTACGGGTCTTGGTGGAGGCAAGGGCAGAGGGGTAGGCCTTAGTGTGATCTAGCTAAATTTGCTGGTGGACTGTTAATTTTGATTTGGTCCAGGCGCATTCGGCAGCTCACACTTGTGCCTTCAGGATTTGTAGATGGAACATTTTGGTGTAATTCATTTCAGTTTCAATGTTTGCTTTGCATTGTCTGCCTGCATTCACACTGATTTAATTACAAAACTACTGATGGGATATTAGCTGAGTTATACTACATATTTTGCATAATAATAATACTACTACTAATAATAACCCTTGAATTTATTTGATATAAAGCCTTATCGTGTCTCAAAGCATTTACAGAATATACTGTAAAGTAATGTAAAGTAAGTTGACTGTATATTTTGTGGGCAAAAAGCAGCAGCCAATTGTGCACAGTAGTGTACTGCAAACAGTTGTGGATTAAGTGAGCACTTATCCCTGGAAAGGGATCTGCCAATTGACTGACAACTGTGCTTCTACTTATTGCTGGGTAAACAGAGATATGTGGAGTAAGGAAACTTGCCTAATGTTTCAAGTGTTCTGAGATGCTACTCTGCATGGAGGGAGCTCTATAAGTTCAAGTTCTTTTTGTTGTTGTTGTTGTCCTGCCCAGGTATCGAACCCTGGGCCTCTTGCTTGGGAGACGTGTACTCTAACCAATATGCTACAGGACTCCTTGGTAGATGCACCCCATTTGTAGTGCATTTGACTGTTTCACTTTATACATTGGTGCTTGTCAAGCATTAATCTGGTAAACTGCTGAAGGCTCTCTAAGATTTTAGTGGGTTGATACTAGAATGGAAACGTTAGGTCATCATGAACCTCACTGGCCTACACATTGGACTGTACTACACTTAAAGCTATTTTTCTCCTCATTCTGGCAAACATGCCGGCTGACCCTTCAGCGCAAGGCTGGTGGATCACTGCAATTCAGATGACAACAACAACAGCAACAAAATCACACTTATATAGTGCCTTTCGCATCAGAAGGACATCTCAAGGCACTGAGATGAGATGTTAAACCAATGTTAAACCAGTTTGCCTTTAGGCTGGATATGAAAGATCCCAGGTCACATTATTAAAAAGAAAAGATAATTTTTCCCACTGTCCTGGTTTGTAATCCCCTAGATCAAATAATTATAGTAATTATTTAATCTGGAGCATTAATTTTATCTAGTGGATCACTCATTTCAGGAGATATTTTCAGATTTTGCTGTACCCAAAATTGGCTGCCATATTTACCTGCAAATGCACAGTTTACAGAAAACTCTGTGAAGCTTTTAGAGACATATTGATTAAACAAAATGCTAAATCAAGTACAACGATTAAATCCTAATATTATTACTGTTATAATAATAATATTAAGCAAATATTCCATTAATGGACGGATCTAGACTTTTGGGGAATATTTATATTGCTGTTGTTGACATATAGCCTCCAGCATTCGGGAGAAGTCTCACATTCTCACAATGTTTTCCATCTGTTTTCACCATTTCTTTGCTCTTGGGTACCCACTTCAGATGTGACTACCAAGCTAAAAGGCTGATCATTTGCAATGAAAATGAAACACTTTTAACTCTTACAGGAGAGCATTGGTATTGGTAGCAATGTTGTGGTTGTAGTTTTTTCTTAACAGAGATATTCTAGTGTCTATTAGATGGTATTGCTTATAATGGAATCTCTCACTGTAAAGATGCTATGAAATGCTTGTCATTTTTAGTATGATGAACTTTTCGACTGTTCCAATACATTCCCTTTGTCTACAAATATCTAATCCGATATACTTTACAGTATCTCTGCCTGAAATGATATATTGTGATGGAATGCTAACAACAATCCTTGCATTTGATATAATACCTTATCATTTGATGACTCTTATTACCAAGAGCCCATTCTCATTTGCCGTTCTCACAGGTGCCGTTCCCCACTTGTCTACACCCATTTCTGTAGAGGGTAATGTCATCAATGATGATAACGTCTCTTTTGCTAACATTATTGACACAGATAAGAAACAGAACAAGAATGTTTGCCTAAGGAACCTTTTCAAAGGTGTTACAAGAAAATAAAGCATCTATTTAACCCAAGGTTGTTCCTTCTGAGCAAGTCAAGTAGCTCCTATAGAACTTAACAGTTTATTAGCTATTGCACTTACTATGAAATGTCTAAGCCTCTTTTATATTATCTGTAATTGTGCATGATCTCAGCTCAATTCAGAATAGCACAAAAGCTAATGATATGTATTGCATCAATCACAATTCAGCAATATAATCAGACTGATTCTATAAAGACAATTTATTTAAGTACTAGACGAATCTTCACTGTCCCTCTGTATGAGAAGCAGAGATGTATCATTTTGTAACATCATACACATATTAAATAAAATCCTAAGAGACTGAAAAGGATTTAAAAAAGAAAATGAATAGCAGATAGCAAAACATTAAACAACTATTTCTTTTTGTTACCAGAGGATACTAAAATCTTACCATATAAATAAAATAAAATAAAATTTCCATCCACGCAAAATACAGTCTATGCACTTTACAGTATATTCTGTGAAGCGCTTTGAGAATTCTCAATGATGTGATAAGACACTCTATCAAATGCAAGGATTATTATAATATTATTATTACCATCTAGTATGCAGCAAATATTGTTTGAGCTCCAGGACATTGTCGTAAGTGATATTCTAAATGGGTTTAAGGGACTGAAAACCAACAAATCACCTGAGACAAATGAACTGTACCTCATGGTAATTAGAGAGATGAGGCAGAAGATTTGTGTATCATAGACAGATATTATGAGCGAGTCAATCAGCACTGGTAAGATTCCAAGATTGGTTTGCATAGTCAAGCAACGTGAAAGGTCCATACCTGGCAACTACAGACTTATTAGCCCTGACCTCAATGATTGAAAAATGGATTAAATCAATCATCAGAAGTAAAAGGTTATCAGTATGAAAATAACCCATTAAATGGCAGATAATATATAGTACTGTTCATAGATTCAGAAGGGGGTCAATCTTATCTGAATAACTTTGTATAATTTTAATCATATAATTATAATAATATATTTTTAGGATGGTAAGATCCCAAATTGACTGTGCCACATCATATTATATGGTATTGAGTTCAAGAAGATATACAAAAATGATTGCTTTACAAACTTTTATCACTAGAATTAAGGGAAAAAAATAGATATGGATTAGCAATTGATAGAAGAAACGGAGGGCAATAATTTTGGGAAGGTATTCAACCAGGATACAAATGCACACTTAGCCCTTACTTAATTTAGCCCCTAAATTATTATATATATAATAATAATAACCTGGGTTTGCCATCCCTGAAGAAGGTAAATAGATTTGAAGATGACAACAAATTGAGGTGAACTGTGAATTGAAAAGAATCAGCCAAGATCTTATGAAGAGAGCTTGATGCATGCGTATGGATCGATGACGAGTAAATTAAAGTCAATACAGTACATGCAAATGCAAAACAGTGGAAATCAAAAGTAAAAATATAAGGGCAGTTCCTTGCATTCACCTGTATTGAGCATCCTTTGGTAGTCATTGGTCTTGTAATAGTATTAATAATAATAATTGCAATAATAGTAATCTGAGCTTGTGCATGAATTTGGTGGGTAACCAATACTGGTGGAAATAATGTCTGCTAGAGAGAGCGCTGCACAAATGATTGACCATATCCATTTCCATTATATTATGTTTTTATTCTGTAAAGCACTTTGAGATGGCTCAATGACATGATAAGGCGCTATATGTGGAGTCCTGCAGCTCAGTGGCTAGAACACTCGCCTTACAAGCGTGAGACTTGTGTTTCGACACATCTAATGCTAATAATTACTCCACACACCTAATAATAATCCCTAAAAAAAATAACAAATTGGTCATTTCAATCCATGACGGTTTGTAAGAGACAGGTGTGAGCAATTTGCTGCAGCATTTTGCCCACAAATATACAGTCGATTCACTTTACAGTACTGTATATTCTGTGAAGTGCTTTGAGACATCTCGAACATGTGAAAGTGCTATTTCAAAAATGTAAGGAATTATTATATATTATTATATCCAGGCAGGGCGAAAC
The DNA here is from genome assembly GCA_035084275.1 of Hydrolagus colliei. Classification (NCBI taxonomy): domain Eukaryota; kingdom Metazoa; phylum Chordata; class Chondrichthyes; order Chimaeriformes; family Chimaeridae; genus Hydrolagus; species Hydrolagus colliei. Next base: position 30,835,853 of record CM068743.1, on the reverse strand, counting down.
CTTGGGCAAGTTTTCTTGCTCCACAATCAATAATAATCCATGAAAAAAACTAATAATAAATTGGAGGCGGGTCAAGGCAAAACCTTGGGCAAGTTTCAGTACTCAACATGCCTAATAATATTCCTTCAAATAAAAGCAATAATAAAATTGGTCATTTGAATCCACAACTGTTTGTGAGACACTGTTGTGCACAATTGGCTGCCGCATTTTGCCCACAAATATACAGTCAATTCACTTTACAGTATATTCTGTGAAACGCTTTGAGACATTCAGAAAACTTGAAAAGTGCTATATCAAATGCAAGGATTATTATTATTAATGGTCAAATAAGTAGAGTTCACAATGTTACAGTTAATATCTGTGCAGAATAATGTGGTTATAAATGGCAATACTGACCTTCCCCAAGTAAATGTATACTGTACAGATAGAAATACTGTAATTGGATGCATCTGATCAAAGCATAGAATTATAGAAACTTACCATACAGCCAAGAATAAGGTTATTCGGTCCATTTTGGCTGTACTGGTTCTTTGAAAGAACATAGTTTAATAAAATAAATGGATGACTATTGCCATTATGTTATGGCCATATCTTTTTATTTTGCATTTGCATGATCAATGTGCATGTGATCAACCTCAAATTACAATTGATCCCACACTCATTATGCTTGTTAAGCTTGTTATTTCCACCAAATAATCAAAATACTATAAGCTCTTAGTGCAAAATCAATGCAGGTAAGAGTTCAACATTGAATTGGGAAAATGTACGTTTTTTTGGTGTGCAGTTCATTAAATGATTTTCAAATTGTTTTTACTGTGGATTCATTAAGAAACATGCTCATTCGTATAAATTGCTCATTTAAACCACCATCCGCACAAATTCTATGAATTCATTATTAGGGATTCTTATGTCCTTATCAGGATAGGAAATTGAAGGCTAGCAGGATAAGTGTGGACAGAGATGGTCAGAGAGTGTCAAATTCCACATGGCACAATGCTTCCATGTATTCTGAGACCAAGGAAGGGTGGAAAATAACCAAACCATCGTGAAGCAGTGAAGAACTTGGGGATATAGTGCTTCCCTGTTGACTTAGAATGGGGGAACGAACCCCTGTGGTTTTGCAAAATTGCCTTAGGGCAGGAGAGAAAGAAATTGTGCAGAACCCTCCCTCAGGAGAATAAATAATTGAAGTAAAAGTCTTCGATAGGGTAGATTGCACACGTCCTGAGGGCTTTCTAGTTATTTCATTCTATCTTATGTTCTTGTGTTATGTGTTGTGAACATGCGGCTGAATCTCACACTGTGAACATGTATAAACAGCAGTGAGTGATTTACTGCACTTGGGAGTCTGGAGTCAAATCTGTCACCTTTTGGCCTCAGAGTTGGTCAAGACTACAAAGTACAAGATTCCTATCAAGCCAGGTCTACCTGAAGCAAATTGCTTGCCCTTTTGGCAAGCAAAGTAAATGGATGCTTTTGACTGAGAGTTTGATATCACTGTAGGGTGATCATGCAAAGGAAGCAATTGATACATTCATGATAAAACAATTATGCAACAAAACGACCTGATTTGATCAGTAAAACTCCCAGCATTTCATATGCTGTTTGGGTTGTGCTGTATGAATCAAACCAACACTGTAATGCGTTCATATGAAAAAATAATAACAATTCTTGCATTTGAAATAGTGCCTTATCACGTCATCAAGATGTCTCAAACTGCTTCACAGGATATACTGTAAAGTGCAATAATTGGTACCGGTATTTTGTGGCAGCCAGTTGCACACTACAATGTCTCCAAACAGTTATGGAGTGAGCGACCACTTTTATCTGGGTATTTTCTTGCCCAGTACACCAGGAGAAACTTCATTCTCTTTTTGAACAGTGCCATGAGATCTTTAACATCCACCTGGGCAGGCAGATGGGACTTTTAGAATATCCATGAGAGCCAAAATAAAAATTCTAATAACAAAACATCCTGATTTGATTATGTTGAAACATATGAATAAGTTCATTGTTCACAATAAACAATTTAATAAATCATCCAGTAACAATACTTAAAATAATTTCACACATCGTTATAATGTAATGATTTCTGTAAACAATTTTTTGATACATTTAATTTTTTATTTCTGCTCTTTTAGTTTTCTTGCATTTAATATTCTCCTCATTTCCCAGCAATGACGTGCTTTTCGAAATTCAAAACATCAGTGAACTCTGGGATTTTTATTTTAAAGAGAAATAAATTTTATATAGGCCAAAGGATCTGAAAAACAATCCCTCAGGAGAGATGCATTGTTTCCTCAGGATACTTAGGGAAACAAGGAAGCAAGCAAAGGAACGAGTTAGAGCAACATTAGACACACAAGACTGCCCTTAATACCTGGAAAACAAATGGAATTATCGGAATCAAAATAGGTTAGCTTTAAATTGACTGCGAGAAGTCTCATTAAATAGTGTGCCTACAAAAAAGCTTATAATATACCCCCATGAGAGGCCACATTGCCACATGAGAGGTGACATGCAACCTACTGTAAGCAGGGGTAAAACAGGGACACAAAATAGTAACTGGCTAAAGAGAAGGAATAAGAGAATAGGTTAAAAGGAGTTTGGTCAAAATGGTGGAAGACATTGACAGAGGTGTGTTAGAGATCTGTGCACAAACCTCCTCCTGATCCTCGTATATTTAAGTGACCTGGACTTGCAGAAGCAGTACAAGGTAGTTACATTTATAGATGACACAAAGCTTGGGGTATTGTGGAATCAAGGGCAACAGCCAAGATCTTACAAAGTGAGCTTGAGAGGTAGGCATGGGCTATTCTCCAACATATGAAGTTCAATACAGATAGCATCTAAGTAGGAAGTAAAAATAGATGATACACGTACTCCATGAAAGGATAGAATTTATCAAAGAGAATAGTTTAACACTTAGGAGTGTTAATTGACTCAACAAATTCCAAATAGTGTGAGGCAGCGATACATTAATATGAGCAACTTTCATGTTGGAAGGTTGTCTCAAAGCGCTTCACAGTGTTGAATGGGCACTCGAACTGGGTGTGGGAATAAAGAGGGGGAGGGAAAGATGACCAAAAGCAGGGTCAAAGAGATATGTTTGAAACAGAGGAACTCCAATTGAGTTCCAGAGGGTAAACAATGGTGGGGTGGATAGGGAGTGGGGGACATGTAACAGGCCAGTGCTCACTGCACAAAATGTGAACAGAATGCTGGGCTCCATGGCCAAATCAGTTGAGTTCAGCCTGTACCGCACATGGATTTCTGTGTGCAATTATGGTCACTGGTTTAAGGGGCTGTCCCAGGCTTAGGGCCTGCCAGAAGAAGAGTAATAAGATTGGATTCTGGCATTAGAAGGAGGACTTATGAGGAATATTTAGATGGTTTTTAAGCCTCGGAAAGCGATGTCACAGCAGGGATCTTGCAAAGGTGTATAAGATGATTCTGAGTTACACAAATTAAATCTTGACCTAGATGCCGCTTTTGACATTGCTTGCAGTTTTATTGGCTGCTTGTATTGCTCTGCAGATGGATTGATGGAGGTTAACACGGGCATGGCCAAATACAGTTGCTGAGCAAGTTTTATTGCCACTTGTATTACAGCGGTAGATCATTGCGGAAGGGGAGAGAACTTTTATTAGTGGTTTCTCCAATGCTGTGGAGTATATGTGTTGTGATTCTGGAAGGACTACACTGGGTCTGTCCAACTAAATGCTGATCGTTTGACATTGGTGATTGGGAGGGAGGGGAGGAGGTTTCCCACAGCGAGATGTCCTATGAGGAACTTCAATAGTTAGCGTGGATTAATTGGAGGTCATCGGAGGTCAGAGCCTTCAGCCTTTCTGCCCAACCCTCTGGAACTCCATCCCACAGTCCCTCCACCTCATTCTCTCCCTCGCCTCCTACACGACATGTCTCAAGACCTTCCTCTTCCATCACACCTTCGATCACCATCTTATCCCCACCCTCTCTGTCCTCCATCATTCTTGTTCTCAACTCCCACCTCGGGTCCAAATCTATAACTATTCAACACTTTTAGATGTCCTCCCGATGTGAAAGGCGCTGTACAAATGACATTTGTTGTTGTTGTTGGGTGAAAGCACTCTGAAGATGGTTTCAACCAGAAATCTCTGCTGGTGCCAGAGGAATGGAACAATCCAGGGGAGGAATCAAGGTTAGTCAGTAATTGAATTTGTTGTGCACAGGAAGGAGCAAGTAAGAAAGGTGGTGGCCCTACTGGAGGTGTTCCCTACACGTGGCTGCTTGTATTAGTCAATTAAAACTGTTCTATTTCTTGTCTAAAACTGGCTGGTTCCTAATGTTATTCCTTCAGCAGACGAGTTCCTTCCACAATACTTTTAGACACACACTACTACAATTGGACAAAAGGACACAGGTCCAAGCTATTGAAGAACAATTTTAGGACAGACGCCAAGAAGTATTTATACGACAAATCAATTTACTCTTATATGGTGCATTCCATGCTGGGAGGTCAACAACAGCAAGAACAACAAATTACATTTGTAGGGCGCTTTTCATGTCCGAAGGACATCTCAAAGCATTGGAGAGTTAGGATCCAAGCTGGGGGTTGAAATTAGTATGAGAGGAGGGCAGGGACTAAAATGTTTTACAATTCTGACTGGGCACCAGAGCTGAGGGTGGTGAGGAGAGGAAAGTTGACGAAAGGGTGGCCAAGCAATTAAGTTTTAAGGTGCATCTTGAAAGGGAGCAGGGAGGGAGGAAAAATGGGAGGGAGATCAGTAAAACACAGTTCTAATTAACAGTTGCAATGTGTTACTAGGAAGAATGCTTGAGGCCAGGACATAGCACTCATTTAAAAAACAGCTGGTTGCCTCAATGGGAAAATCACAGGCTGGAAGAATAATTTCCAATGGGCTCAATAGCTCTTCTTTAAAATCCAAACTCCTCTTTTGATATTGTGAATTGCAGAAACTGTGTGCACTATATGTACACTTAGGTGTCAATCTGGATCAATTGGTATCCCTCTCACCTCTGAGTCAATGGGTTGTAGGTTCAAGCCCACATGAGGACTTTGATCTGACATAGTCTAGGCTAGAGTGGTCCAACCTTTTGGCTGCTGAGAGACGGATGCCGTATTTAAGAAACGCCAGTGGCATAAAGGCCTGTGGGCCATTCTGGTCTAAGCTGACGCTCCAACGTAGTGCGGTGGATGTGCTTTTCTGTTGGAAATGCCATCCTTCAGATGAAATGTTAAACCAAGGCTCCATCTGCCTCTTAAGATGGATGCTAAAGATGCCAAAGCACCATTGAAAAGTAGAAGGAACTTTCTCTCAGTGTCCTGGCCAAAACATTTCCCAATTAAATTGGTCGTTCGCTTCATGGTTATTTATGGGACAATGCTGTATGCAAAGTTACTGCTACATTCACCTAATAAATGTACAGTCACTTTACAGGAAATCTTGTGAAGTGCTTTGAGATGTCCTCCTGACATGAAAGGCACCATATTAAATGCAAGGATTTCTTTATTATTGATATGGTGACAATATGTAAAAAAAAACTTTGCTTCTTGTTGATTGAAAGAGAATGCAGACGAGAAAAATGTCAAGGCTGTCAGATTTTTGATCAAAAGAAGGAAACTGGTTAGATATGCAGTGGAACTGTTAATTAATGTGAAACCATATTCCCTGTTTGGATTATGAATAACATCTATCCTAGACTTCGGTCTACATACATTAAAGATTAAGATGATGCAAAATAAACACTATTCGGCAATTTAAGAAAGAGATTCTGTATGTTAAATCATAGCTGACGTTTTTACCAGCGACTGTTGGTTTCAGAGACACGCTGATCTGAACCTATCACATAATAATCCTTGGAATGATTTTTTCTCTATTTATATAAATATATCGAAATTAGTTCACTTAATTGGCTTCCAGCAAATTTATAGGAATACTGTAATAATGTTTCAATGTGTAAATTGTCATTGCCAGACAATTTTGAAGAACACACATACACCTCTGCTCATTCAATTACAATTCTACAACCAAAATGCAATTTAAAGACAAGTATTTTAGCAAAAGGTAAAGCATTAAAATACAAATGCCATTCACATTAAGTGCAGGAATATTGGATTGAATTCCCTCCAGTAATAACTTGGCATTGGTAAAGATATGTATAATGCAATCAGTGTACTTACATCTCCTTTATAAATTACAGTGGTTAAGTGGAGCCACAATATTTATTTATTCAACAGTAGAGCTGTAATAACAGCACTACCTATCGTTTATTTAAGGCATTAGGCAGCCCTCTGTACATCCATCTTAATTATAACTTTCCCATTCTTTTTCTTCTCTGAAGCTTTCCTTTCACATGCAAGCAATTCACTCTTATCATTCACTCCCTGTTTTATCTCTCATGGATGTCCCAGTACAGTGCTCTGCTATTAAGTGTATAACTGATTTTCTATATTTTATCAGCAGCATTATGCTGATATGAGTTGTAGACATAAAGTAGTACAACAGGACATCTATTTGAAATACACTGTCTTATATTTATATTTTACATACGACAGAACTGCTTGGAGCTGAGTGCGATTGTGATACTGGTTAGACTCCATTCATGAATTATGCGTGTTGTCAGTTAACCTTTCCAGCGCCACAAGATATTTTATTTGCCCAATTTAGGTAGGATGAATGTGTAATATAATAATCCTTGGATTTGATGCAGCACCTTATCATGTTGTTGAGACATCTCAAAGCTCTTCGCCGAATTTTACTGTGCAGTGTAGGAGCATTTTTAGGCAAATGAGGCAGCCAATTTGTGATGTCCCACAGAGAGACATGAAATGAATAATCAATTCGATTTGGGGGATTGTTGGCCAGGACAGCTTCTGTTTTCAAATAGTGCTATGGATCTTTAACATCCATCTGAACAGGCAGATGGGCTTCAATTTAACATCTTATCTTCCTTGCTTGACGCCATTGGCTCCCCATCATCCAGAGGATCCAATTCACAATCCAGGTCCTCACATCTGGCCTGCTCCATGTGCCCCAACCCACCTGCCCCATCATTGGTGGACGAGCCTTTAGCCACTCTGCCTCCAATCTCTGGAACTCCAACTCACAGTCCTTCCGTCTCGCGCCCTCCCTGGCCTCCTTCAAGTCTCGCCTCAAGACTCTCCTCTTCGATGGACCCATCAGCAACTCCTAATCCCCCCTTCCCTCCCCCCACACCCCCCCACCCCTGTCCTCAACTTGCATCTGAAGCAGTGACTTTCCAGCGTCTTGGGACGTCCTCCTAACGTGAAAGGTGCTATACAAGTGTAATTTTGTTGTTGTTATCTGAAGGATGACACCTCAGAATGACATTCAGATTTCAAAGTTTCACGCTACCAGGAATCAAACTGAGCTCTCCCGCTTGTGAGCCGAGTGCTCTGACCACTGAGCTACATTGGTGGCAGATCCTCCACCAACATCCTTTTCCCCTCCCCCTGACTGTTCAGCGCCTTGGGACATCCTCCCGACACGAAAGGCGCTCTATAAATGTAATTTTGTTGTTGTGGTTCATGGTTCATGGCTTTGAAGTTCTGGTTCTCACAATGCAAGCTTAACTAAATAAAAATATAGAGTTGATTTGCCTTCTGTGAGTTGGAACTGTACCGTGTCGCTTAGGTAGCTTCTGGACGTAAAGTTTAGCAGGGATGGGATGGGGAGGGGGGATCGCATTCACCTGAAGTGTTAATTATGATCAGGTCATTTGTTTCATAAGAACATAAGAAAAGCTGGACGAAAAAAACACTAAGGTCTGTCTACTTCGTCTACTATGTACCTGGCGGTTGTATGCACATATGTCCCAAACTACCTATAAACAGTACTATATTCAATATAATTTTTCAATTTGGTGTTAATAAGCACATCACCCATAATAATAACAACAACAACAACAACAAAATTGCACTTATATAGCGCCTTTCATGTTGGGAGGACGTCCCAAAGCGCTGAACATTCAAGTCAGAACCCGAGCGGGTGGGGGGGGGAGGGGGGGGGGGGGGGGGGGAAGGTTGGGATAGGGAGAAGGAGAGGAGGAAGAGTTAGTGGGGGAGCCAAAGGCACTGTCGAAGAGGAAGATCTTGAGCCCGGCCTTGAAGGGAGGAAGAAGGCGGAGGGTATCGGGATGGAGTTCCACAGTGTGGGAGCAGAGACGCTGAAAGCCCGGCTGCCAATGGAGCAGGCCTGAGTCTACTGATCGGAGGGTGCAGGCAGGTTGATAGGGAGACAGTAGGTCAGAGAGATAGGCTCTGAATGGCCTCGTGAATGGCCTTGAAAGTGAGGACGAGGATCTTGAATTCGATCCTCTAGGAGATGGGGAGCCAGTGGAGATGGGCAAGGGTGGGAGTGATGTGGTCACGAAGCCTGGTACAGGAGAGGACATGAGCTGCAGAATTCTGAATGATCTGCAGCCTGTAAAGGAGGAGCTGGGAAGGCCGACGAGGAGAGAGAAAGTTTCCTTGTATAATAATAATATTAAGAAGAAGAATTCTTCTACAATCTTCTAACTCGAAGATGGGAGTGCTACCAGCTGTGCCAGGCTGATCTCTGGCTCTAATGAGTGCAAAATTATAACTGAACAGAAATATTCCTTGATATTACAGACTAAAACAGACTTCCACAAAATGAATGGGAAAAGGATGAGCTTCAAAACCACTATTCTCTTAATACGTTCAGGCCGCATTATATTAATCCCTTGCAAAACGCAAATAACTCATTCATACTTTCTCTGTCTATCTGTTCCCCTCACTTTCTTTTGTTCACATTTACTTTTCTCTTTCTTACATAGTCCATCTCTGAACACGTGTGTTCATAATCACTTTGCTTTTTCATAATTCTACTACTGTATTATGAATGAATAGAGAAACAATTATTGCTTTCACCAGGCCATTAATTCATGTGCTACCTTTTTTCTTTGAAATGATAAGGGGATTATTTATTTCAAAGCATGCCATTGATTGATCACTCTAATTAGATCCATAACTGAGATGGTGAATGATTCTGTAACTTGGTCTACTTATTTTCAGAAACCACTTTGGATATCAACCAGGTGGCAGTTCATTGCTAAAATAATCTATATATATCTCGGCAGATGTGGAGGTTAGTAATGTCTGAAAGTCATATGAGCTCTCTCATTCGACATTTCTTGGAGTACTCTTCTAATAAGTCCACCTAAATAAACGATTAAGGATCCTTCTACAACTGTGAAACATTCATACCTGGGTCCATTATTTAAAAAGATCACTTCAAAGACTGCTATCAAATCTTAATTAAACTAAAGAGTTTGGGAGATCCTAGAAAGATTTAGGAAGATTATAAACAGAGAGACTCTAAGCACCAAAGCAAGTGCAGATTATAGTTCGAAGAACATAATAGACATGAACCAAGAAAATGTCATTCTGCCCATTCAGCCCACTTTCATCATCACACAAAATCTACCTTATTATGATGTTCATCTAATGCACTCTTGCCTCCACAGGAGAATTATGAGGGGATCCCCATAGCTCTTAAAGAAAACCCAGATTATTCATCTACCATTATTCTTCTTTATTTAATGCTGGCCTCTTTCCTTCTACCCGTCATTTCTAATTTATTTCCAACACCAGCACTGCAGAAATATTTGTGTCCTGTGGAACATTCGTTAATATCATGCAGCACCTATTCTACTTTGCTCTATCCTTACATAAAATACTGTTTCTAAGCAGATATATATTTATTTTTTTGAATAAGTCCATCAAAGCAATATCAATTGACTTTGATCATCAGATCACGGGAGAGGTTTGGATGAAAAAAAAGCCCTTCAGCCATTTGATCTCATCCTTCCAGACCTTTACACCATACCTGACCATCCTACCGACTGTCCTTCCAATACAGGATCAAACTGCTCCTTAAATATGTCCAGCAGCCTAGCCTCCATCACCTTCCATCACTTACTGATGAAGAGTGATGAGAACATGAGAGGAATGAGCTATAAGCAACAAATAGGCAAGCTAGCACTCTTCAGTCTTGAAATATGACATTTCAAAGGGAATCATCTAGAGGCATATCCAATGTTCACTATGGTTACAGACACTGCATATGTTGACTTGTTTCTTACATTAATGTATCCTTGCAGCATTGAACAGATGTAAGCGCTTCACAGTAACCTCTCCCAGTGAGGTTCAATGAGTCATTGTGGAATAAACATTTTGCAGTGACGCCTGTCACACATGTAAACACTTTGGTGCTCGACTAATGGCAAGAATATACTTTTAACATTCTGGATGACCCGTTCTTTTAACCAGCTCATAATAACTTACAGCAGGCATTTATACATGACTTTATTGTATTAGCCTAGTTCAATTGATTACACTCTCGCCTCTGAGTCAATAGGTTCAAGTCCCACATTGGGACTAAGCTTGCACTCCAATGCAATTGTGATGAAGGGGATGTCATGGCCAAGGTGTCTGCAAACCCATCTGAATGGTGCCTCAGTGCATGTTATTTCCACCCTGCAGGTGGTAGGAACGCCTCACCTTCTGTAAGAAAATTGCTTTCCTGTTAGCTATATTTCTCACTGTCTGATATTTCCACCCTACAGGTGGTAAGAACATTGCCTTCCTGTTGGTTAGCACCATCTCAGTCAGTTTCAATTTGTAAGAATGTTGTTGTCTTTGTATGAATGAGGCCTAATGTGCATGGAGAATGACTGCCTGTTAGAACATGGCTTTTTGTAAGTGTAAGAACATGTGAACAGAAATATCAACAGTACGTGTTTGAGCTAGGCAGGTTACAGTTGTACGTTGGAGGGCCTTCTAACCAGAAGATGGTCAGCTTACCCACCCAGCTCAAGCCATAAGTGCCATTATGTACAATGACTCTGACTTAATTAAAGGCTTTGGGGGTGTATGTAACTGTATATGCCTGGTCCAATAAATATTTTAAACTGATTTTGAATAGTGCGTATTTTAATTCATTAATATAAACAGTGTACTGGTTTTATCCTCATGACTCTAGTCACTACAACAACAACTTCAACAACAACTTTGATTTATATAGCGCCCTCCACGCTGGACAGCATCTCAGAGCGCTTCAACTAGGGGACCTGGGTACAAAATACCAAGCTCCGTGACACAATGCGGGGAGGAAGGTTGCATTTTTTGATGTATCATCCTTTGGATGAGACATTAAACCAAAGTCCTGTCTTACTGTTCAGGTCAGCATAAAAGACTGTTTGAAGGGAGTTTCTCCTGGTGTTCTGATCAACAAATCCCCAGATAAAATTTGTAGCTCACTTCATCGCTGTGCACAAATTGGTTGCCATGTTCATGCACAAATACATAATCACTAAAGTTTACAGTGAATCAATCCCGTGAAGTGCCTTATTTTTAAAAAAATCTTACATTTGATATAGCACCTTATCACATGATTGAGACATCTCAAAGTGTATCACAGAATATACTGTGAAGTATATTTTGTGGGCGAAACTCTTTGAAACATTTCAAATGTAAGATTTATTGTATATTGAGCATATGTTAACTCTCAGGTGGAGCTACTAAAATCAATTTAGTGATACATTCCATCTTTATCACATCATATGTACCAGTGGTTTGTTGGGGATGGGGAGGGGGTGGGGAAGATGAATTTACTTCTGAAACACCCAGGGAACATTCAAAGTAATAAATATTGAATGTGTCACTAAATTGACCCCCATTTATCTTATGCATGGAAAAGTAGCAAAGTCCTGTCATGAAAATTAATTATTGAGTAGTTCTTATAATTTATTTTGTTATTATTTCCCTTACCTATTTCTTTTCTTACAGAGTTCAACTCAGAGATGTATTTCCAGATCTTTATCTAGAATTGGACAGTGTCATAACACAGATGAAGGGTGTGCAGCCCTTCCCAGCAATTTGGAACGTCCTCCCAACTTAATAGTAGCTTTACAAATGTAATTTTTTGTTGTTGTTCATGTCTGTACTGGGACCAGCTCCCTCACTTGAGCCATCAACACTAATTCCTGCCCTATGCTACCTCCATGTACTCCATTTTATTTGCCGTAAGAGCCTTCTAACTCCCCACAGCCATCATCCAGCAGCCTGGGGATTCTGGGCTTCTAATCTTCATTCCTCCTAACAGGAGAGCACTATAACCTTCTATCCTACTGTTCCCTGGATGCCAACAAAGTGTTGCACCATCCCAACCCACTGAATCAATTTTAATTTCTCTTTCCCTGTAGCTCTGCACTTTCTGTTTTGTTCACCTTATGTCTGCACTTTATGTCTTTTTTCATTCACTTCCATTTCTCTATTTACCATTTGTATCGTTTGTCCATTTGTTTTCTCTCATTTCTTTATAATAAATAATAATGATAACGTTCCTTGCATTTGATCTCATACTTTTGTGTCAGGAGGACCTCTCAACAATAACAACAACAAGATGTATTTATTACAGTGTCCTTCTCATAGAATGGCATGTTGGTGTAGTGTACAGTGATGGGATTAAATTCTATGCAAGTGAGAAGAGGAAGGGGGAGAGTCCCATAGGTATGGTTGAAGAGGTAGTCTTAATATGGGAATTAAAAATAAGGTGAAGCAATTCAGGTAGGGAGTTCCAAAGTGCTTCTTAATCTCAAAGCACTCGACAGGATATACTGTAAAATGAGGTGACTGTGTACTTTGTTGACCGTGTATTTCTCATTCTTGCTTGATATCCTTCTGCATTATTCCTTCCTGAAGCTTCAGTTTATTGCATCTTGCACCTATTGGTCCCTGGCATTGCCCATATTCCAGGGCAATCTAGGGAGATACCAGACAGAGAGGCGGAATGGTCTCTGAGTGGCACAAAGTTCTAAATGAATGGTCGAAGAGGTGTTATAATGCAGCTCATCTCAGGGGAAATGAACAGTGTGTGAGGCTGGACTAACAGTGTATAGCCTGGGAAAGATTGGGATGACAGCTGTAGCACAGAAGTAAAAACAAAAGTACAGTTTAGATGTATAGGCAAAGTTGTTTTTATCTTGGCCTGTTATTTGTTTTTAAATATCAAACTGGAATGAGGCCATAGAATTCCTCCAAGCTGAGTTAAACCTTTGCTTGGACCACCCAGATGTAAACACATTGTGCTTTGGCAGCCTCTTCCTATTCTCAATAAACATGACTCAAGACTCCACAGTTCAGTAAACCTCCACAGACAGTGGTTGAATAAGTATAAACTCCAGAATGGCAATACATATAGATGTTGAATCTGTTGGTCGCAGGTCCATTGTAAGAATTTGAAACCCTAAAGCAGTGGCATAAATTCCCATATTACCCAAGTCTACTTTACGGTATTTCATATCTGGATGCAGAGGGCAGTGACAATGTGGGAGGCTATGGTTAAATAAAATAGCATCAATGAATTTTAGAGGAAACTTGATCCATATATGACAGAAAATGGATTAAAGGGTATTGAACAGAGCAATAGTGCTCATATGGAGTAGAAACATTGGAATGAATTAGTTGAGCTGAATGGCCTAGTTCAGCACTGTAGTATTCTGTGCTATAGCAGTGGCCAACCTTTATGTTCGGCCAAAATATATTTTCTTGATTGAATATTTCTTGATCTATGCTGTAAACAAAGAAATATTAAATCAAGAAACAACTGAACTCGATCGAGCTTGGATTTACATAGATAGGCTCATGCGAATGTTCGGGTGGCCAGGTCCGGCCCACAGGCCAAGAGTGTTGGCCATCACTGCTACACAACAATAACAACAACTTCAGCATTTATGTAGCTCCCTTCGCATGTGTGGCATCTGAGAGCTCATACAGTGGCACAGTTTGACACTGAGCAGGGGAGAGGAGGAGGTAACTACCAATGTGGTCTACGTAATTCTAATCAATGAAAATCAATAGTTGCCACCAATCTGAGAAGTTCAGGGAAGTTCTTTTGAGCGCATTGATAAATTTATGGTCATTTAGAGAGTGATAAACCCTGACACATGTATGTTTTCCTGCTGTGATGTTCTCTGAAAACCTACATAATAAATTTAATAATAATAATAATAATCTTTGCATTTCATATAGCGCCTTATCACATCTTCAAGAAGTCTCAAGGTGCTTCACAGAATATATTGTAAAGTGAATTGACTGTATATTTTTAAAGGTGAAACTAGGCAGCCAATTGTGCACAGCAGTGTCCCACAAACAGTCATGGATTGAGTGACCCACATTTTTTTCAACGAAATATTACCCCCAGAAAAGTTATCCGCCAATTGACTAACATCCAGGTTCCTACTTACTGCTCGGTAAACAGAGGAGTGGAGTAAGGAAACTTGGCCAACATTTTGTTCTGCCGAGAATGAAACCTGGGTCTCTCGCTTGTGAGACAAGTGCTCTAACCACTGAGCTGCAGGACTCCACATATAACACATTTATTTGTTAAATGTGTGACTACAGAATTTCTGAAACATTTCTACATTTCTTCACAATAAATCTGCCCGCACATGTTGCAAATTATTCCCAACTGCTTTGGAATAGCTTTCCTTTCAGGGACATTCCTTTCACGATGTGTAAATGTAATTTTGTTGTTGTTGTTTTGACCTGGTATATTGTATCCATTTATTGAAAGAATAGAAATCAGAATATACTGAACAATATTTTACATTCAGGTTTTTGTGTTTAGAAAGGAAAGGATAGTAATACAGTAATATAATAATCATTGCATTTGTAACGATCATTGAGGTCTAATAATACAACAAAAATACAACAAAATTACATTTATAAAGCGCCTTTCACATCAGGAGAATGTCCCCAGAAGTAAAGCTATTGCAAAGCAGTTGGGAATAATTTGCAACATGTCTGAGCAGATTTATTGTGAAGAAATGTGCCATTATAGTACTGTGAGTAATGAATAATACTGTGTTATTTGAAGTACAGTCGAGGAAAAAGTTACAATAAGAACAGCAATTTTCACATAGGAGAACATCTCGAAGCACTGCACATAATCTGAAATCTCTTTGCCTCACCCATCTCTGTCTCTTTTCGAAACTTGTCTGAAAACCCATCTTCCATCCCACTTTTCTTACACAATGATACAATGTCATCCTTTCGGGTTAGGATTAATAATTAGAATCCTTGCATTTGATATAACGCCTTATCACATAACTGAGACATCTCAAAACGCTTCACAGAATATTGTAAAGTAGATTGACTGTGTATTTTGTGGGCTGAACGTGGCAGCCAATTACTCAAAGCAGTATCCCACAAACGGTTGTGGATTGAGCAATTTGATTTGTTTTGAGAGATTATTACTCCTGGAAAGCAATCCGCCAATTGAGTAACAACCCATTCCTACTTACTGCATGCACAGGCATGTGGAAGAAATAAACTTGCTGAGGTTTTGCCCTGCCCGGGAATCAAACCCCGGTATTAAGTGTAGGCACATTCACCTAATGTTGCAGCCAGCCTGGACTGTACTGCATTTATTATCTATTATCTAATATCATCTGTTCTCTATTGTTTCCGTGGTTACCTGTGAGCACTAAATAAATGAGTAAGTGAGTGAATAATTTGGATGCTGCCGTCATGCCTGTTACAATAAACCAATTTTAAGATAAATTTACCAGAAGCAGCTACACCAACTATTAATTCTGGAGATATAGTAGAGAAAATATCTTACACAATTTTTCTACCTTTAAACATTTTTTTTTGTCGGAAAGGGAATGTAAAATGCGAATTTTTTGACTCTGAAAACATAGGCAAAGCTGACCGTTGAAATGAAACAGTGCAGCGTTATTTGATCTACTGTGGAGAATATGCCACAATAACAAGAATAACAATCTGTACTAAAATAATGTCTTTGAAATGGAACATCTTAGGGAGCAATGTTCAAAGTTTCACCCTTTAAATCCCTCCATGGTTTTGCCGTTTTTTGCCTAACTCTGCCACCTTGCTTCCGGAGGGGGGAAAGGTAATTTTTGGGTGTTCGCCGGCTGTCTGACACATGCGGAAACTCATCACCATGTTTAAGAGCATCCAAACCAGACTGCAATTTCCATGCACCCCACATACATATGGAAATGAAGTGTGGTCTACTTGCTGGTCTCCCCAGCTCCACCTTCCACGAAATCCAATTAATTCAAAACTCTACCACAGTATATTCAAGTGTACCAATTTTGAGTGAAGGAAGGGAGAGGTTGATAATATTGATGGGGTGGGGAGTGAAGAGAGAAGCAGCAGCTGGGTATATAGGGATATTGTACAGATGGGGATCAAGTGAGCAGGTGGTGGGTTTCATGCGAGAGATGAGGAAGAAGAAAGATGAGGGGGATCAGGGTCAAAGGTGTATACGCTGGAGGTGTATAAGATGGGAAGGCAATGGAAGAGGGGAAAATTGGAGAAGGGACAGTGGTGGAGGCAGCTAAGCAGAGCTTATTTTAGGTAACTAAATAAAAGGAACTGCGGCAGGAAAAAGCAGAGGAGTTCTAACTTCTCTGCTGCACCCACAGGGTTGGTCATTAGATGACAACGTGTGATTTGTGCAACACTGATTGTGTGCTTGAAACAATAAGCAATTGGTACTACTGGTGCGTAAAGAGACTGGAGAGGCCATTACAATCTCTCACAATTGAATTGCTGGGTATTTCTTTTAAAGTACCACATCAACCTCGGAGGGTGCACATCTCTGCAATAGGACTCATTTGGATCCCTGTATTACCTGACAAAGATAGCTGGACATCTTATTAGACAGAAGCAAGCAACAGCTACACAGTCTTGTTGCAGAAACAGCTTCGGGGAGCTGCTGTGCTCACTCCTATGAATAGAAACAAATGCATAACACATACGGTGTCAAGTGAAAGATAGCTTCATCAATTATTAGTTACCTGGATAATCTGAGACAATCACATTACAAGATTCTAGCAGCGAAGCATAATCTGAAATCATGCAGTTTGTCTAAACAAAACTGTGGTGTCAGGGGAGGGGGCTTATTACCTTTACACCAGCATTTTGGGCAGAATAGAGAAAAGAGGAATCATATGCAACATCTCTTTTGCAATCCATGACCAGGTTAGGGCACAAAGCATCGTGATGAGATGGGTCAGCTGTAGAGGGATTTAAACTAACATGAAAGGAGCGTGCCAAGCTTGTTTGGAGTTTGCATTTTTTACATGTGTCTGGAGGGAGTTTTGTGACCACATATTTCCTGTGGGAAGTGTAACAGTGATTGAGATTCTATAGGCAATGACTTTGCTGCTGCTGAAAATGTAGCTGCCAAGTTAGGGCATGGAAGAAAGTCAAACAAATAAGATTATTTTACAAAACAACTTACCAAGCGTGGAGCGTTAAGTGCAAGCAAATCCTTTTTGTAGATAGACAAAATATATGACTAAATGTACTTTTATGTATTGGCAACCAGTCCATATTGAGAACAAAACTGCTGAGCCAACCCAAATAGACTTTAGCACACCTGGAGTGGAACACACATTATTGCCATTTCCCATGATTAGAAGAAAATCTATATACAAAAACAATTTGCATTTATATAACAGCTTTGGGAGGATCTTGCCAAGTCCTTCACACTGCTGACTGGTAGCCTGACCTATGCAGGTGGGGAACTGAGGATGAATGGGAGGGGGGAGTGTCCCAAGCTATCTAAGACGTAGGACTTGAGACCATTTTGAAGGTGGAGAGAGAGGGACTAGCCAGAGGAATTTGGGAATACGGTCCAGACAACAAAGTAGAATGACTGAAGTTTCATTTCCAATTGTGCGGCAGAGCTAGCGAGGGAGGTGATGGGGGAGAAGGGTACGTGAAGGTGGCCAATGAATGCAAAATGAAGCCAATGTCTGGTGCAGTATGGTATTCAGAGCGCCTTACGCTCAACACTTTTCACACAGGGAGGTAGTTTTAACTGTGAAGTCTTGATTGGTTTTGGTGTTTAAACACAAATATATTTACATGATTGTTTTGCATTTAAGTTCAGAGGAGACCATTGTAAGTAGCATTAAAGAGCTGTGGTTGAATGATCAATTGAGCTCTACTGATTCAATAATAATAAAATAATCCTTAGATTTGGTGCAGCATCTTTCAGGTCGATTGATTGTTTCAAAATGCTTCACAGGATATTCTATGAGTTTTGTAGGCGTCAATTTACGCACAGCGATATCCCATAAACAGCTAGGAAGTGAAAGACTAATTTTGTTTTGGGGTTGTTATTGCCAAGCCAGGATTTGAGTGATACATCAGGATCTAAACTGGGTTATGTGAGTCTATTAGAATGTAATAGTCACCGAAAAATCTTCCTTCCTCTTTTCCTCTATTTAATATTTGCCTTTGACATGCACAGTCAATAAACTACTTTACAGTAAATCTTGGGAATTACTTTGGGACATTCTTCTGACATGAATGGCATTATATCAAAAGGGAATTCAATATTTACTCGAAGAGAAGAACGTTGTAAGGTTATGGAGAAACCAAGGTTATGCGCGATTGAGACTAATTGGATAGCTCCTTCAAATAGCCGGCACAGGCAGGATGGGCCGAATGGCTTTCTATGTGATGTAGGATCTATGAAATGCCAGGAATATTATTTGAAACTGGTAGATCTAGGTAATTATTGACCAATTTTCTTGAATTGAGGAGGTGGTGGAGATAGAATGTCATACGAACACATTGGTGTTTAATACATTGACTCACAGAATAGAAGAATGTGGGTTTACACTTAACATTTCTAACACGTTTACAATCTCAGCGATGCTAGACTGGAGCAAGGGAGATGGGGAATTATACAGAGATGGGGAATTTCTCTCCAGAGAACATGGAAAACTGAAGGTTGAATAATTCTGAAATACACTACCATTACACTTCTCAGGGTCTGATGTGAAAGCTATATTGGCAGAAAACTAAGCGAAGGTGACCTTCCTGCTCTCCTGGTTAGGGACATTGTGTGCTGCATGGAATCTAAACAGAGCTGTGTTGCTGATGGATGGACGAAAGAGAAAAGTCGAAACAAGTCTGCAGTTGTTGCATCGCATTATGAAGACAGCAGCAATAACCGAGGAATGCTCGGTTATTAGAGTCCATAATTCACTGAGGCTTTCCTTTGACATATGCCATGACAATTAGTTTGTTCCATTACAGTAGAAGTCAGAGCTAATGGATACACACTTGACTGTCTGATTTGGTGATGCCTCGGGCATTGTCTCATCCAAAGTCACTTAGGTTCCTTGTCTTTAGAATAAAGAAGTCTGTCTCAATGAAGCATGCACTCCCTCACCTACTGACCCACTGGCCTACTTCTAGGCCAGCATAGGTTGAACTTCAGAGTTCAATAATACACATTTTGATTTGAAACATGCAGATTCATTTAGATGCATGAGAATCTCCAACTTCACCAAAATTATATTTTTCTCTATCAAGAAAGGAGAAACTGTTTACAAAGTCAGATAAGAATAAAATTATAGAATGTATTGGTTAATCATTCAGATCCCCTTTGTGATATTCAAACAAATGTTCTGATTTTATTTTTCTTCAAATTTTATTTACTCCCACATTTGAGCTATAATTTTCTTCTGTGTGCAGCTGTGCTTCAGACTACCAAGCTCCAAGTACTGAGAAAATGATAATCATTGCATTTGATACAATGCCTTTCACATCAAAAGATGTCTAAAAGTTTTTTACATGATTAACTGTATCAATAAATAATAATCCTTGCATTTGATGTAGCTTCTTAGCACGTCTTTGAGATGTCTCAAAGCGCTTCACAGAATATACCGTAAGTAAATTGACTTTTGTGGGGAAAATTTAGATTCTATAATCATATAAATTCTATAACTGCAAATGGTAATGACTATGTATTTCTGTCGGCAAACGTTACATCTCCATTCAAAGGAGAACACATAGAGACAGGGTACGTACTTGACATTTCTGGACTAAGCAATCTCGCCTGCAAGGTGTAAAAGAACGAAGATGGGTTGGGGGTGGAAGCGGGGGCAGGGAGTCACCCTACATGCCTGTATTCACGTAACAGGATTGGCCGTTCTTCGAAGCCAGGGGAAAATAGACACAAAAATGCGTATTGAAATACTACTGAAATGGAACTCGCTATAGCTGTGCCGCTTACCAGTAGGAGACTGGTGTATGGTGAGTAACACAGCAAATTACAAAGAGTGTGAGTATGTTACCACCACCCACCAAACCACAGCTGGGAAACACACACACATACACACAGTTAGTCTTTGAATACTGACCCTGCCAGATGATAACTTCACAGAATTGCTTAGAATTACTAGCCAAGGTAGCCACAGAATCACAGATTTAACAACTTGTACTTATATAACAACAACAACAACAACTCCAATTTATATAGCACCCTCCATGCCGGACGGCATCTCAGAGTGCTTCACAATAATGGATCCCAGTGGCTCAGTGTTTAGAGCACTCGCTTTACAAGCGTGAGAGCTGTGTTCGAATCCAGGCAGGTCAGAGCAAAACCTTGGTCAAGTTTCCTTACTCCACACACCTGATAATAATCCCCCAAAAAACAACGACAATAATAAAATTGGTTACTGCTATGTTCAATTGGCTGCCGCATTTCGCCCACAAGTATACAGTCTTACAGTACATTCTGTGAAGCATCTAGAAAACGTGAAAAGCACTATATCATTATTATTTATTACTATTGTTCAAATGAAATATTACACTGAGGTTCTGTTTGCTGGTCCAGGTGAACTTTATATTCCTCCATTGCATTGTTCGAAAACCTCCAACCCATCTAGGTTGCTGAAACAATCAATGAGAACAAGCTTAACCAACACAACAAAATATGAGTGGCAAACAGCGCTGGGATGTGAATTGCTGACATTCCAATTAGGAAGCTAAATGCTCAATTATATTAGCTACTAAATGGGCTACTTTTGTAATACTGTACTCAGAAAATTCATTGCATTTATCAATAAAGTCCATCATGGAGTAAAGAGCAAATAATAATAATCCTTGCATTTGATATAGCGCCTTACCACGTCTTCAAGAAGTCTCAAAGCGTATCTCAAAATATATTGTGAAGTGAATTGATTGTGTGTTTGTGGGTGAAACATGGCAGCCAATTGCGCACAGCAGTGTTCCACAAACAGTCGTGGAATGAAATGACCAATTTTTTTTTGAGGGATTATTATCAGGCATATGGTATAAGAAAATTGCCCAAATTGTCGCCCTGCTTGGAATCAAATGCAGGTCTCTCGTTTTTAAAGTGAGTGAGCTACAGGACTACAGGACTCCATGATCAAGGAAATTGTATGGCAAAGCAATACCTGCTACAAAACCAGTTTAAATAAAACCTTCATTTGCATTCTTATTAAATTTCTGAATGATTATACAATGAATAAACCCACCCTGCAAAGCACAATATTTACCACAGTTGAAGGATGCATTTTAGTTGAAACTCATATGCTTTCCTTCCTATTATTTGACGTTTCTAATCAACCCTGTGTATACATTTGGTGATATAATAGACCAGTGTCAGGTATATTTTTAAATTACACGTATCTGGTATATATACAGCCCATCATTGTTCATGTATAAAGATGTAAGATACTCTAACCAGTCATAGCAGGTCATTAATAACCATTTAGAGTTCAAGATAAAGGTTAGCCATTACTTTTGAAAACTATTAATGATGACAACTTTATTGACATTTTATCATATTGTATTTCAGCCATGTATAAATATTATTGATAAATACTGCGTTGGGAAAAAGCTATTTATCAGGACAAAACAAATCCAGAAAACCATATTATTCTGCCACAGCAAAGCAGGTTAAGCTTCTATTTAAGGTCCTTATTAAGTAAAAATTGATATGAACATTCTGTTCTATAGGAGCAGCCCATTCAAATTAATTCCTTCTTATTTCTTTGTCCCACAGCTCCCCTACTAAATGAATGATCCTTCCATTTGATGTAACATCTTAGCAAGTCCAAACATCTCAAAGGGCCTCAAACTGTTTTTCTATAAAGCATAAAAATGGTATAATTGCAGACGAATTCGGCAGACAATTTGCACACAGCAATGCCCCACAAACAGCCATGAAGTGAATGATCAATTTTTTATCTGGAGGATGATTGGCCAGGACACTGATTGGCCAGAAATTCCCTTCACTCCTTGAATAGGGTCATGGGATTTTCATGAACATGAAGACACAGATTGATCCTTGGTCTTACCCAGCAACATTTCCATCCATTTTCCAACATGTTCCTAGTTAGGAAATTATTAAACAGCTGAAAACCTCCCTCTTTGACTGTGCCTTGAGTCACCTCCCCTTTCTCCCCGGCTCGACGTCAAGCTCGGCCACTATTAAGCATACCCAGTGTGGAGAGTGTTATAGAATGACAACTTATAGAGGACAATAAACCGTGGAGCCCATTCAACAGCTGTACATTCCCTTGGTTTAATAAAATGTGAATCAGCTCCATATTGCCGAGGTACGATCGATCAGAAAATCCACTCGCTGTGTATTATGGCATCCTGCATGCCAATATTTGTGAACCCCAGGGTGCTGTTAAATGTTGGGGAGCTGCTGCCTGGAATTTCAGTGTCAGACACCTGCGGTGTTACATGCTGCCGTACCTTCAATGGTCTCCAAGTATAACTTATGGAGTTCACACATCAAGTGGTTACAACTGTGCAAAAGCACGGTGAGAGGCACTGCATATTCAATAAACCCACTCTCAAGTGATGAGAGACAAAGGGACCTTTAGTGAATTTGTAGACTAAATGGATCAAATTTGAAAACATTTCAGTGGGACAGTGAATTCACTTTGTGTGTATCCTGTGTCCAATTGCTGCTGAACATGTTAATCAGATACAATACCTAGCAACCATCACCAGTACCTGTGCAATGTTTTGCAAATACTATTCCCTTCTCTGCCTGAATCGAATATACCTCACATTCACTTACCATTACTGTTTTTCCCACAAGTGGAGACAAAAGTGGGAAATTCTAAAGTGCCTGAGATTTGCATTCTGTCCGCACCCCTGCCCTGAGCCCCTTTAGTGTTTTTCTTGGACTTGCAGTGAAATAAAACCTTATTTGGAATTTACTGAACACAAAGCTAAGATAATATTTGGCTACTGACTCCACGTTCCTCCTGATGGTTAAAGTCAGGAAATGCAGAGCTGCCTGCTGAGCAATACATTATTAATGTCTGATGGATTCTGTTCCTTGCTATTGCAGGGTCCGTGATCTGCACAGCAGCTGTCTGAGAGCCAGGTTTTTTTTCCCTCTTATAGTCATCATTCCAAAAAAGGGTGCAGAGCACCATTGTTAGCTTTCAGCACAATATCCTTTATAATGAATCACACACCCAGCATCCTCCGATATATAAAATAATTTAAAGAAAATTAGCTTTTTGCCAATGGCAAAGAAGTGATGAATGATGCATTATTTTCTAACAGTTGGATCGGGACAGAAGATTGCATGAAATTATTACATCTCAATTCAAAGTGTTATCTGTAAGACCTGTTTTTTGTATAAATTACCATGGAAGCAAATTGCAATCCATTTTGAAGTGTTATTTTGTTTCCCTGCTTCAAACAAACTTCTGGTCTATTGGCTTTCCAAACCATGTCTCTTCTTTGCTGAAAGCCTATTTTTGCTAGAGATCTGAGCTGTGATTTGCAGCTGAAAGTTTATGTATTTGATGAGTCTTAGCAAGTATATGGCATTCTGTGATGTGGTTTACAAATGATAATAATAATAATCCTTACATCTGATATATGTGTAGTGTCTTTTCACACACAGTAAAACCTTTGTTATCCGCCACCCTCGGGATCTGACCAGTGCCGATTAATCAAATATGCTGGATATTCGAGAGGCAAGTTGCCGAAAATCCACCAAAGAAATTAACTTGTTTTAAAACATACCATATTAATAATAGACTAAATAATAACAGAATATTGTATGGATACTTACCAATAAAGCATTCCAGCACACTCGGTAAAATGATTGGTAAAAAAGCATTCCAGCTTTCGATAAGTTAATAAGTGCGCATGCACATGCATTGCGTGCATGCACAAAGTGAGCATACCGTGTGTGTCCTGGATGGCTATGGTATGAGATCCGGTTGCTGGAATGGTGAATTGTATTGGGAGATACCAGTTAGTTGAGTATGCCGGTCAGTTGGGTATCGGATAAACAAGGTTTTACTGTAATTGAGCTGTCTCAAAGCGCTTTCACAGATTATACTGTATGGTGAATTGACAGTATATTTTGTGGGCGAAACACAGTAGTCCCACAATCAGACGTAGATTAAATGACCAAATTATTATTTATTTATTTTGAAGAGATCATTACTGCCGGAAATGCGAACTGCTAATCGACTAACAACTGGGTTCCTACTTACTGCTAGGTAAGTAGAGACGTGTGAAATGAGGAAACTTGTCTACGATCGTGTCCCGCCCAGGAATGAAACTCAGTTTCCTCCCGCTTGCAAGACGGGTGCTCTAACCAATATGCTACAGGACTCCATGATGCAAGCTGATACAGATTTTTTTGCATCAAATAGCAAATGGAAGAAAATAATTTTGAATTCACCCTATATGATTACCTCCATTATCCACCTGGCTTTAATCTGATCAATTGATGACCAATACATTACATTTAGATAGTGCCTTTCAGGCTGGGAGGACATCTCAAAGCGCTTTACATTGCTGGCTGAGTGCCCAAGTCAGTAGGTGGTCCCAGTACTCAACGCTGACTCCTGTACAAGGTATTTCATTTATGTCTGCTGAAGCAAAGTATCTCAAAAGCCCCAACATGCAAAATCAGCTAATTATTAAGCAAGCCAAAGATCATTAATTGGAAGTTGGAACTATTTCCCACTCAATCCCACAACAGTTAATAGCAACATGGAAAACCTGAAAAGCAAGAAAAACATGGTGCAGAGTGGTTTTTCAATTAACCAAATGCAGCTTAAAAATGATCTAACTCAAATGAAATATCAATAAAAATGTTACACTGAAAGTTCTTCCATTACTGAAGGTTGTAGAACTCATATTAATTCCAGATGCATTCTGCCCAAGGCATTGTGCATGAGAAATTCACTCACTGTCTATAACCTTTAATAAATGTTTTTTTTCCTAATATGTACTTTTCAAAGAAGAGGTCAATGAATATCTTCAGGCCAATTAGATTTTGAACACCTGACAGTACCTTTTTATATCATTTCAATTACAAACAGCGCCAATGGACTTAACCTGTTAAATACCATAAGGTAAATAGTTGTGGCCTGAAACTTCTCATGGTCTTGGTTCAAAATTATTCCTTCAAATTTATCCCAGATTTATCAATGAATGTAAAAGAACCCCCCACACCCACTGACCTCCTAAGACTAGTGGCAACTTTTGAATTAATTAGAATGACTAGAATGCTGCAGGACGGAATTAGGTACAGTACTTTGCCCGAAGCCTTCCATGCTGATGCTTATACTCAATATGAGCTTCCACTGCTCGATTCCCTTTTCCTTTCTTGTATGTATCAAGTTTCCACTTAAAGATGTCAATGTTTTCCGCTTCAACCAGCAGTGAGTTTTGTATTCTCATCACGCTGTGTGGAGATGTTTGTCCTAAACTCCCTTTTAGATCAGTTACGAGCTGTCTTATATTTAGGCCCCATTGTTTTGAACACATCAATAAGTGGAAACAATCCTTTTATAATGTTAAACACCTCTATCAGGTCTTCTCTTGATTGTCTCAATCCATGGAAGACTCAATCCACACTGCCACCTAATATCCTTCCCTTGAGTTCAATATTAATTTTAGCAATTTGACCTTGGGATTTTGCTCCTTGGCAATCTTACCTCTCGAACCATTATAACTCATGTATCAACTACAAACCCAAATCTTCATTGCAATGCACTAAACATGTACCAATGACGTTTCTCTTTTTAAATATACAGTAAAAGCTTGTTTATATGGCAGCCAACCAACTGGAACACTCAACCAACTGGTATCTCCCAATACAATTCACTATTCCAGCAACCGGATCTCATACCGGAGCCATCTGGGACACTCGCGAGTCTGCTCACCTTTCACACGCGCACTTATTAAACTTAACGAACGCTGGAATTTTTATTTTAACAAGTGTGCTGGAATGCTTTATGGTAAGTATCCATACAATATTCTGTTATTATTTAGTCTATTATTAATATGGTATGTTTTAAAATAAGTTAATTTTTTTTGTTGGATTTTCGGTAACTTGCCACTCGAATATCCAGCATATTTGATTAATCGGCACTGGTCAGGTCCCGAGGGTGCCGGATAACCAAGCTTTTACTGTAGCACCTATTTTGACAGAATCATTTTTCGTGAGCATCAAAACACAATTTTGCATCTGCAGTAGTTTGGTGTGCAAGTGTTACCACAAAGGTTTTATTCTGAATAAAATGGGAAAATGCCTAGATTCCAAAGGGCTACATTGATAAATTGAAATTAGAAGTTGAAGGGAATTTTTGAATGTACTAATTTGTTAATACAGGCCATTGCTCCCAATTAGGAAAATATTCCTCCTATAAGCCTGGAGCTTCCTTCTGGAAAATAATATTGTATTTATACTTCAGAAATTCAGCTCTACTCTAATAATACAATGTTTTGCTGTTTAATCCAAATAGCATTTTGACATGAAATAAAATATCACAATCTTTAGATGTAATTCATCTTATATATTTGAAATATTTTTTTCCCCATTGCACAATATTTATACTGGGACAACGGTGAACACATTTACAATGGAAATTAATCAAAGCAAAAAAATGTTCCAGTAGAGAGAGTCACCATTGAATTGAGAAGAGAGTTTCTCCCGATGTCTACAAATAAAATGACTAATTCTCCTCATATTTGTAGAACAATTGACTGCTGCATTTGCCTACCAAAATACATAGTCACTACACTTTATAGTAAATTCTGTTATATATTAACTCTATTTGTTAAATCTGCACCAAGCCAGGAACCAGACCGTCTTGTTCGACCCTCAGCTGTCCTTTCTCCCCCATATTCCTGCCATGACTAGCTCCGCCTTCCACTACCTCTGCAAAATTGCCTGACTCCACCACTGCCTAACCCCTCAGGCCGCCGAAACCCTCATACATGCATTTATCACCTCAAGGCTCAACTATGGAAATTCCTTCCTTTTTGGCCTTCCCACTCTTCGCTTCACAAGCTGCAGATCATCCAAAACTCTGAAGTGGGTGTCCTCTCCCACACTAAGCTCCGTGACCTCATCACCCTCACTCTCGCCTGGATCCACTGGCTTCCCATCCCTCAGAGGATAGACTTCAAAATCCTCGTCCTCACTTTCAAATCCCTCCACAGCCTTGCCCCCTCCTACTTTTCTGACCTGCAGACACCCTAACAACCTATATGCTCCCTCCGTTCAGCAAGCTACTCCATGTCTCCTGCCCGACCCCCCCAAACAAACTGCTCTTCCCTCCTTTAAGGCCCATTCAAGATCCTCCTTTCAACCGTGCCTTCAGCCGCCCTCCTACTTTGCTGCCCTCCCTCATACCAACCCTTCCCTTGTAAAAAGGAGTACCATGGTACTACCACCATTAACATGGTACTACCACCATAGCCATGGTACTTTTTTACATGGGTTGCTCCGCCCACCCCCATGATTAGGACACAATCCCTGTCTGTTTAGCACCTTAATTGAGACATCTTTCTGACATGAAAGGTGCTCTATAAATGTAATTTTGTGGCCGTGTTGGAAATCTGGTTGAGAAGACCTCCTACCGCAGGATAGTCTATCAGTGTTGCTTGACTTTCCGATTGCAGGTATTTTGGAGTATAAATGTTCTGGAGCTTAATGTGCTACTCAGTAAAAATTAAATAAATGCTAGACTAAACTTGCATCTGTGACTACCAGGATACGTGGATGGGATTGATCTTCAAATGATAGACATTCCACGTCCACAGAAGGAGCGGCTTTGATGTTACGATTGGCATTTTCTTGTTCAATGCTTTTTTTGTTCTTTGTTCTTCCACTTAAGTGCTTCCAATGATTTTTATTTATACAAATAAAGTATATTACCACAAAAATGGAAATCTTAATGGGGAACTTTCAAAGGTATTTTAAATATTAAATGAAAAATGTAAAACCCAAACAATATTTTCAAGACAGTATGACCAGATTAAACAGGCACAGGGTGCTGAAAAGCAATTTTATGACAAACAACATTAACTTGCATTTATATAGCCCTCCTCACACAGGATAGTGTCTCAGAGTGTTTAGCAGTGGTGGAGCCTGAGCCATGGGTAAGATGGCTGTAAGCACCGTCGAAGAGGAAGGTATTCAGATGGGACTTGAAAAAGGGGAGCGAGGGGCCAAGGTGAAGGGAATGAGGGCGTGTGTTCCAGAGTTTTGGGGCATAGTAGCTGAAAGTGCAACGTTTGATGATAGAGCGGAGGGTGCGATGGACGAAGAGGAGTCTGATGCCAGGCAAGTGGAGATGCCAAGTGGTGGATTCAGAAGTAAGGAGGTCAGATGGGTAGGGAGGTGCCAGAGAGTGAAGGGATTTGAAAACTAGTGTGAAGAACTTGAAGTCCATCCGTTTGGTGATGGGGAGCCAGGGGAAAAAGTGGGGAGCCTGGGCCAGAAATGGTGAGATGTGGGTACGGAGATTGGTCCAGGTAAGTTATATGGATTGCAGAGTTCTGAAGAAGCTGGGACTTTTGAATATTAGAGCTGGGAAGATCGGTGAGGAGTGTGTTTGAGTAATTCAGGTGGGAGGTGACAAGTGTATGCCCAAGGGTTTTGTATTTACTAATACTCTTTACTAGTAATTACTATTCACCCCCTAAATTAGCAAATACAAAATCACAGACTACAGTACTACAAAATCACATACTAATCACAGATCAGGGGTGAATACTAATGATCTGTGATTAGAATCATAGAGAAGGAAGCTATTCAGCCCATCGAGAAAGCACCAATTCTCATAGAAGGCGTTCATTCAGTTCCACTGCCCTATTCCATCACCATTCCCCTTCAAGCCTTTATCTATCTAATACGTGTTTACTTCCCCCCTGAAACCAAGTCTGATGCAACTATTTCACTTGGCAGGGCCATTCCACATCCCAACAAATCTCTGAGTGGAAACAATCCTCCTGAGCTCCTAAGGGAAATAATGCATTGTTATCTGGGGTTTTGCTGACTGATTCATTCAGAATCAGGATCTATCTATACAAATAGTCCCTTGGGAGACTCAGTAAGTATGGACAATTGTAAGTAGTGTTTGGAAGCAGTGGACTTAATGGATTGAATGGCCTTTTCACATCCTGCACATTTTAGGTTCCTATGGTACTAAGAGCACTGGTGATTTCTCCTTCCTGAAGAATTATTATTTGCAGATTGACAAGGCACAGATGCTTCAATTGCTACTGGAGGCTTTACCAGCTGCTGAAATTACTTTATAAAATGTAGAGATAGGAAAAAGCATCAACAGCTGAATAATAATCGTGTTATCTGAATGAAAATAACAGCTTTAAATTGCTTAAATGCAGGAAAAACTGAAACAACAGGAACTGGAAACAGCTGGGAATTCTGTCATCATTTTAATATTTTGCAGCAGTTTTGTTTGCGTAAATGTGTCACAAAGTGGCAGGTGTAGCCATTTTCCTGAATTGGTTAATGGATTTTTTGTTGTACTTGTGCTGAATATAACAAATCAGTCGCTTACATTCAGTATGCATGCCTGTCTGATAGATGGACACAGTGACTCATTTGAAGTCTGTATAATGCCAGTTACTTTGGCACAAAACTATCAATCTTGTGTTAAAAAAACAAAATGCAGTATGTTCAGGTGGATGTTAAAGATCTTGTGGCGCTTTGTAGGCAGAGAAGGGAGTTTCTCCCAATGGCGCTTTGTAGGCAGAGAAGGGAGTTTCTCCCAATGTCCTGGTCAACATTCCCTTAACTAATGCGGTTACTCACTCTATGGTTGTTTGTGAGACATTACTGTGAGCAAATTGGCTGCCACATTTGGCTACAAAATACCCGATCACCATACTTAATAGTACAATTAATCCTCACTTAACATCATAGTTGTGTTCTTGAAAAGTGTGACTTTAAGCGAAACGACGATAAGCGAACATATTTTTCCCATAAGAATGAATGTGTCAACTGGAATTAGGTTCTTTTGGACATTTTTCGTCCACATTTTCTAAAAAAAATTATAAGTTGAAATACATGTACATGTAAATAAATGTAAAATATAAAATATATAAATTTAAATAACATAACACTCACGGCATCAAAACGGGTTAAAGCATCTGATTTCATTTTGAGAGTAATAGATTTCCTGGTTGTTTTTACTACCAGACTCATAACTGTCACTTTCTGGGCCTTTTGGACTCATATTTATAGAGGATTGTACAAATAAATCATGATAAATAAATTACTGATCTCACACTGCGCACTAACTTAAAATGGTGATGTTAAGATTGTGGATGGACACTGTGTCAGAATACCAGACAGTATCCTACGCTACCCAAATTACAGTAGTTTGTTCCCACCCACTGGCAAACAACTTAATAGCAAATGTCGTGACGTTAAATTAGACATCTTTGAGACATCTTCCTGACATGAAGGGTGCTGTATAAAATGCAGGGAATGTAGGGTTTAGATTGCTGTTAGCTTTGTATCTATCAGTAAAGAGGGTTCTGTTCTGTAGAGAAATCTTATGGCCAACTATCGGCAATAGAACAACAACAAATTACATTTATATTGTGCCTTTCACATCGAGGGGATGTCCCAAGTTAATGGATAGTCGAGGGTTTTCACCCAAGCTGGGGGTTGGATTTGGGGGGTGGTGGGGGGCAGAGAGACGTAATGAAGGCATGAATGAGACTTTCAGCGGCCTGAGGGTGTGGTAGTGGTGCAGTTGGGCAATGTTGTGGAGGTGATGGAAGGCAGAGTGGATCATGGCATGGATATGGGGGGGGAAAAACATTTGAGGATCAAACAAGACTTTTAGGTTCCTGACTGGCTTGGTGAGGTGGAGTGTACATCCGTGGAGGATGATGTTGCCAGTGCCTGATGTGTGAAAGCGCTGGGATGAGCCAATCAGGAGTGTATCAGTCTTCTTAATGTCCAACTGTAGAAAATCAGCTCTCATCTGGGACTTGATGTCCGACAGGCAGTCTGTCAGAACAGCAGTGGTCCTGGAATTGAGGGGGGAGGCAGAAAGATAGAGTTGGATGTCTTCTGCATACACATATCCGTGGATGATATCACCAAGGGAGAGCATATAGATGCTGAAAAGGAGAGGGCAAATGACAGAGCCCTGAGGAATGCCACACATGACAGTGCGGAGGCTGGAGGAGAAGCCATTAGTGGCGACAAAGTGGAGATGATGGGAAAGGTAAGATTTGTACCAAGAGTTCAGATGACTCCAGGGCAGCAGAGAGGGAGAAGGAAGAGATTTGTTCAAGAGGTGGTAGGTGATGGTAGAAGGTTGAGTAGGGAGAAGGAGTACGGAGGTGTTAAGGGAGACAATATGCTGGCTCGAGGTGGCTTTGTCAGTGATGGCGAAGGTGAAGGCAAGGTGAAAGAGGGAGGACTTCAGAAAGTACATGAAGGAGACAAGGGAAGGGTGAGATGGAGCGACTCTGGCATGGAGATCCAGAGATTGAAGACAGAATTGCTGAAAATCCAACCACTGATGATGGAATAGTCAGGAGAGGAGACAATGAAGCAGACCAGTTTCTACTGAGTTGAGGGAGCAGGGGGATTGGTAGGGTTTTATAAGATCACAGAGATAGGGTGGAGGGGTTTAAAAGTGCGGATGAGGATCTCAAACATGATCCTCTGGGGTATTAGGGAGCCAGTATAGATGGACAAGGATGGGGTGATAGGCTCCTAGAATCTGGTGCAAGAAAGGACATGAGCTGCAATATGTTATGCTATCTACAATATACTATAGATCATATAAATAATAGCCTGGAAGTAGGCCATTCATTCTTTCCCTATAACCTTTCGTGTTATCAACTGTTGTTATAATAATATAATAATAATCCTTGCATTTGATTTAGTGCTGTTCATGTCTTCTAGATGTCTCAAAGTGCTTCACAGAATATACTGTAAAGTGAATTGACTGTATATATCTGTGGGCATATCTGTCAGCAGCCATTTGCACACAGCATTAGATTAAAATGACCAATTTGTTATAGTTTGCTATGGTCTCCGTTATAGCACTGAATGAGAAACAGTCCTTTCCCCTAATCTTTAAGTGGATAAGGAAGAGCCCTGAATGACAGTGGTTCTCAAATCAAGGAAACTGGCTGATCTTTAAATACACTGGCAGGATGATAAAACCAAAGGCTGTAACAAAAACAACAAAATTACATTTGTATAGCGTCTGTCATGTTGGGAGGACGTCCCAAGATCCTAGAGCAGTAAAATTAATGCAAGGTGGCTAATGTATCTGGGAGATTACTGATCAGGACTACCTCTTTTTTCAAATAGTGTCCCAGCAACTTTAA
Organism: Hydrolagus colliei; assembly: GCA_035084275.1. Lineage (NCBI taxonomy): Eukaryota > Metazoa > Chordata > Chondrichthyes > Chimaeriformes > Chimaeridae > Hydrolagus > Hydrolagus colliei. The sequence goes on along the minus strand of CM068743.1, from coordinate 30,803,326 downwards.
CATATACCTGTAAAGGCAGACAGGACCTCGGATCAAAGCCGCATCTCTGGCAATTACGATAGTGCTACCAACTGAGCCACGTTGACACGAAACAGACCCTAAGGAGATGAGTAACCGCTAGAAAATAATATTCTTTGCAACCTAATTTTAATGATAGGACAGTCACTAAGTAGCTTTTCATCCAATAGTATGTTTGGCCATTCAGAGGCTTAATATATAGTGAAATCATTACTTTTATTTCCCAATTGGGAAGACCATGAATGAATCAACGAGCCACAAATGCGTGCTCCTTTTCATTATGTGTGTGCACGTTTTGTTATAAAATATTAACAAAGGAAGTGAGCATTATAAAGCCACAGACAATGCCTCTACTGGATGTTGGTGCCTTCTTCTTATTAATAATAATAATTCTTGCTTTTTGATATAGCATCTTATGTCATTGAGATGTCTCAAAGCATTCCACAGAGTATACAATAAAGTGAATTGACAGTATATTTTGTGGGCAAAACGCGCAGCCAGTTGCGCACAGCCACATCCCCAAACAGTTGTGGATTGAGTGACCACATTTTATTGGGTGTAGGAGGGATTATTGCTCCCAAAATGTGATCGGTCAATCAACTAACAACTGGGTTCTGACTTACTGCTGGGTAAACAGAGGTGTGTAGAGTAAGGAAACTTCAGACCAAACTTAATTGACAGTGAAGCACAACTTGAAAATGCCTCTTATGTTTCTCATTTAAGCCTGAGACACTTTTTACTGATTTGCTGGAACTGTGTAATCCGGAAAGTATATCTGTTAATTTTTTAACCAAAGAGCATAGTGCCGTAAACTGAATTGTTCACGGCTTGTTATTTCGCAATCGCATGAACCTGTTGTTAAATTCGAAACTTGTTTCAGAAATATCCAGCAGCAGAATGGCACCAAAGCACCATGGCATTTTCTGTGTGACCTAGTTACTGAGTGTTTATCCAGCCTCACACTCCAGCAGGTCACCTCGCCATGGAAAATTACAGGATTGTACAGGTCAAGGGGCAAATCTGAAGGTATTCATTAGAAGATACAAGCGGCTTCTGTCCCCAACTCTTGATTCATATCTTTATTGGGTGGTGGTGGCCACTACCTTTACTTGGACACTCACTCGATGTTCTCATCTGTCTTCAATTGTAAGGAAGCCCCAACGCAGATTAAGTTTGTCGCATCTAAAATAGATGCATGAACAATTGTCCATCATGATTTAGGGAGGGAGAGGATAGGGATTCTTTCCACTTGACTCCTTTTAACTTTGCAAGCCAAAGCTCTAATGGGTTTCCTTACTCCACACTGCCTCTGTTTACATCGCAAGTAAGTAAGAACCCGGTTGTTAGTCAATTGATGGATTGCTTTTCCGGAGATAATAATCTCTTAAAATCCATTTAATCCATGACTGTTTGTGGCACACAAGTGTATTCTGTGGCACACTGTTGTATGCAATTGGCTGCCATGTTTCACTCACAAAATACAGTCAATTCACTTTTGAATAGATTCTGTGAAGCACTTTAAGAAAACGAATGTAAGAATTATTATTATTAAGGTTATAGTAGTCCTTACTGGACATGCAGTGGAAAGCTTATCAGTCAGTACTTGGAATGATAAAATTTAGTCAGCATCTCTGGTCAACAATATTGTTGTGATCAATATGATGTTTGGTCAAGCTGATGTTTCAATGTTGTTGTCTCAAAGTGGGGACTTTGAATTCACAGTTTACATTAACACCCCCAATGCACTGTAGTGATAAATATGCTGTTCTTTGCTCCTTGACCCACCCCTCCCCCAAGGGCCACTTCCGGCCCGCAAAAAAGTATAATTAACAAAGGATCTTAATCATATCCTCCCAACGTGAAAGTTGCTGAGTGAAAGAATTTGTTGTTGGTGTTCCTCTGGTACTTGCCTTACAATCGGGAGACCTGTGTTCCATTCCAGGCAGAGCGAATCCTTGGGCAAATTTCCTTACTCCACACACCTAATAATAATCCCTAAAAAAAAGAATAAAATTGTCATTTTAATCCATGACTGTTTTGGGGACACTGCTGTTTGCAATTGGCTGCAGCGTTTAGCCCATACATATACGCTTTACAAGTCAATTCGCTTTACAAGTGTATTCTGTGAAGCATTTTGAGGCATCTCGATGATGTGAAAAGTGCAATATCAAATGCAAGTCTTTTAAGTAGGATAAGAAAAGTGACTTTAAATAATACTTTAACACCTGTATATGTAAAAGACCTGTGGGTTTTTGAATGACTCAACAGATTTAATTCTTGCTCAGCTGTCGCACCCTAGCCTATGAATCGTAACGTTATTAGTTCAAGCCACCGGTCATGACTTTCAGCTCATAGTGTAGACCAGTGGTGGCCAACGTATGGCTTGCAAGGTCATCACAAAACAACATCCAAACATTTGCACGAATCTGGATACATCCATGGTGTGTTTTTTTAAAAACCAAGAAATATCCCATCAAGAAAATGTATTTTATTGTCCACCACTGGCCTTGACTAACATTCCACTGCAGTGCTGGCAGAACGCTGCATTGTCTGAAAGTCCTGTTGAGTGAAGGAGATGTTGAACTGAGGTTCCTTCTGACTATTGAGGTGGGCGTTAAAGATCCCATGGCACTTGCACAAAAGAGATGGGAGATTCTTCCAGTGTCCTGGTCACCCACTTTACAGATACAATTTGGTTATTTAGGCGGTTTGCAGGACATTGCCATGTGCAAACTGGCTGCAGTGTTCTCCAACCAAAATAGTCATTACACTCATGATAAATCCTGCCTTGCCCCCTCATTATATATCTTTTATTCTCAATTTAAGACTTATCTATAAATGCAATTTTTTGTTGTTGTTGTTGTTGCTGACCATGCCTATGGTCATCTCTGCCTTCCCCTTCTCCCTTGCTCCCGTACCCCACACATTGTGCAGCTCTCAAAGACACTATCCTGTGTGAAGGGTGCTATATAAATGTAGTTTGATCTACTTTATTACCTGCTGACAAGATTGATAAAAAAAACTACTGCCAACTGAAGCATTGTCATTCAATCCAATTTGCTCTTTCAATGTAATAGTATAAGAATTGAATTTGTTTATGGGAAAGGATCAAATATTTATTATGAGACAGGCAAGCGACTGGAATGATGTCACAATGGATCAATATTTCCACTTAAGTAAAATATCAATCTTATTTTTATTCAAGCAAAAATATTGCTTCTGGCTGTGACTTCAATGATCCTGTCCCTCCCTCCCTTGACACACACAGGAACAACAACAACAAAATTACATTTGTATGGTGCCTTTCATGTGGGGAGATGATCCCATGGTGATGGACAGTCAGTGGTTCGGACCTGAGCTGGGGTCGGGATCGGGGAGGGTGAGGGGAGGGGCAGATGGGAGGCAAAGGGGCTGCCTGATTGGCATTTTGGAAAAGCAGGTTCTTGAGTCAGCATTTGAAGGAGGCTAGGGAGAGGACGATTGTGGGATGGAATTCCAACAGTTGGGTGAAGAATAGCTGAACACTTGCCCGCCGATGGTGGGGCGGATGGGTCGGGGGATATGGAACAAACCAGAGTCCTCTGAGTGGAGGGAATGAACAAATTGTTAGATGGGCAGGAGGTCTCAGAAGTAGAGTGGGGCAAAGCCATGGAGGGCCTTGAAGATGAAGACCAGGATCTTGAATTGGATCCTCTGTATAATGGGAACCCAGTGGAGTCGGGCGAGAATGCGAGTTATCGGTTCATGGAGCCTGGAGAGGTCGCGGGCTGCAGAGTTCTTCTGGATGATCTGCAGCCTATGGAGGGAGGAATTGGGGAGGCTGACAAGAAGGCGCTGGTATAGTTGAGCTTGGACTTAACAAAGGCATGAGTGAGAATTTCAGTGGCCTGAGGGGTGAGGTAGAGGGGCCAGGCAATGTTGTAGAAGTGAGGGAAGTCAGAGTTGGTCATGGCATGGATGTGGGGTAGAAAACACAGTTGAGGATTGAATAAGGTTCCTGATTGGGTTGGTGAGGTGGAGTATGCATCCATGGAGGTTGATGCTGCCAGTGCCTGAGTTGCTGAGGTGCTGGCTTGAGCCAATCAGGAGAATCTCAGTCTAGTTGACATAGCTGTAGAAAGTTAGCTCTCATCAAGAAGTTGATGTATGAAAGCAATGGTTTTGTAATCGAGGGTGGAGGCAGAAAGATAGAGTTGGGTGTCACCCCCCTTACATATGGAAGTTGTCTATGAATTATGTCACCAAGGGGAGCATATAGATGTTGAAAAAGAGAGGGCCAAGGACAGAGCCCTGGGGGGATGCCATATGTGATGCTGTGGGGGCTGTAGGAGGAGCCAATAGTGGCACTGTTAGAGAGCATCTAGTGCTGCAACAACACAGATCCTTGCTTAGGCAAGGTTTATTCCCAATAGAAGTTAGTATACAGGTTATGCCTGGTTACCCTTCATAGTGATCTATCCCTTGTACCATTATCCTATTATGGATCAATAATCTAATTGATGTAAACCTCCGCCAATCTGTCAGACGAACTTTTGAAGATTCACTTATCACTTGAAAACAGCAGCAATCACTGCTCGGAATCGGGGCATTATTCATGACTGTTTACTGCTGGCTTTCCCAACGCAAGATGAACCAGATAGTCTAAGAGAGTTATGAGATAAACATTGTATGTTACAAGTTACTAAGCATTGCTTTGAACTGAAATGACTACAGTGGAGAAGCTATATTACCTTACAATGTGTAATAACAGCATTTCCCCACTATGATAGCATCAGATAGAGATTGGCCACCACCTGCCAGGATTTTGACAGCCATAATCAATCAAATGATTGCAAACAATATCATGCTAATCCTATTGTGGATCCCCATGGAAACCGGACTGATTGACACAGTGACTGATAACATTTGATCTGAATATGAATACCTTTAGTTGCCAGATATTTTGACCCATATTGTGCTCGCTCTGTAGAGCACAAACTTCGGATTCATGCTCAGTTCTCATTGTCTACGAATCGATCAACTTCAAAGTCCTCACCATCATATATAAAATCCCTTCATGTCTGAGCACCTTCATGCCTTTCTGATCTGCTCATACCTCACTCCCCTGCTCATGCCCTATACACGGCTAACGCTAGCCTGCTGAACATCCCATGGTCTCTATGCCACAATCAATGGCCAAACCTTTAGCCATTATGTCCCTAACCTGCGGAACTCTCATCCTCTATCCCACTATTTCTTTCCTTCCACCTGTCTTTAAATCTCAATCTGGAACCTACTTTGACTGTGCCTCAGGTCATCTCCCTTTCTCGCTTCTCCCTTTATCTGCAGGCCCTCCATGGCCTTGCCCCCACCCTACCTCTGTGACCTCTTAATCCCCTACAACAACAACAACAACTTCAATTTATATAGCGCCCTCCACACCGGACGGCATCTCAGAGCACTACCAACCCGCCTGCTCTCTCCATGTCCCCCGCTGCACCCGCCCCATTGGCGGGCGAGCCTTCAACCATTCTGCCCCTAACTTCTAGAATTCCATCCCGTAGTCCCTCCTCGGCCATCCCTAGGCTCCTTCAAGTCCTGCCTCAAGACCCTCCTCTTCGATGGTCCCATTGGTCACCACAAATCCCCTCCTTTTCCTCCACCCTCACCGATCCTCACCCCAGCTCAGGTCTGAAATGTTGACCGTCCAGCACCTTGGGACATCCTCCCGATGTGAAAGGTGTTATACAAATATAATTTTGTGGTTGTTGTTGCATTCAACCCCACCCATGTGAAGCGCTTAGAGACATTATCTATATGAAAGGAAGCAACTTGTTGTTGAATGTGGGTTTAATTAATGATGTTGTAGACTTAACCTAATACTGTACACAGAATAGATTTAAAAGGACATGTAATTTTACTTTACCTTAAACAAAGGTTCTGGATTTGTGCTTAATCATAAAGGATATTCTGGTTCCTAGTAACTTGATTTTGCCTTCATGTGATTTGCAATGGAGGTCGTGCAAATTTGTTCTTCATTGATGGACAGATGGAGCAGAGTTCTAGCCAACAAATCCTCCAGGTAATATTGATCATTCACTTCTTGGCTATTTGTAGGATTTTGCCTCTATGTAACTTAGCTGCCACAAATGCACAGTCTCTAAACTTTATAGTGAATCTTGTGAAGTGCTTTAAGACATTTCAATAATGTGATAAAACACAGTATTAACTGCAACATTTATTATTGTTAGTAGTACAGTAAAAGGCTGTTTATCCAGCCCACTGCCGGGGGTCGACTAATTGACTGTGCTGGATAATCGGGCAGCAAGTTGCCAAAAACCCAACACAAAATATGTACTTATTTTAAAGCATACCATATTAATAATATACTAAATAGTAACAGAATATTGTACGGATACTTACCAATAAAGCATTCCAGCATACTTGGTAAAATGATCGGTAAAAAAGCATTTTTTACCGATCGGTAAAACCCCAAGTTCGTAAGTTTAATAAGTGTGCATGCATACGCATTGCACGCATGCGCAAAGTGAACATACTCGGGATTGCTGGAATGGTGAATTGCCCCGGGAGGGAGTCGAGCAATCCAGTTATCGAGTCACGGATAAACGGGCTTTTATTGTACTATCATTTGGAATCATGTAACGCAAGCAAGAAGACCAAATTTGATTACTGGATTCGGCAAAACCTTACGCATGTTTCTTACTCCGCATGCCCCTCTTTATCTATTTTCTTGGAGTAATCATCCCTTCATTAAAAAAAAGTAATCACTCAATCCACCACTGTTTGTGGGACACTGCTATGTGCAATTGGCTGTATGTTTCACCTACAATTCACTTATATAGTATATTCTGTGAAGTGTTTTTGAGATGTCTCAATGACATAAGGTGCTATAAGGTGCTATATCAAATGCAAGGATTATTATACAGTAAGTGCTTTGGTGTCTTCCTGGCTCTTTCATTGGTTATCTGGGAATGCTAAGTAATTTTCTGTAGAAATAAACTTTTAAATAGCTTCTAGAGCCCTTCAAAAGCCCTTCAGAAACCCAAAGAACACTTCAGAGAATCCAGAAATCAAAGGTCAAAAAATGTGTCTTTTGAAGTGTGAGTTAGCTGATAGAATAAGCATTCATTTCTTAACATCAGCAGCTGTGTACTGTAACCCTTGTTTACTTTATTGACAATCGACTACTTTGGGTGAATGTATAAGCATATTCAGACAAATGTGCTATTAAAAGAAATATATAATTGGAACACAGTTCAGACATTTACTGCATTAAACCTTAGCAATTACAGCATGTACATATAGAGCAACAAAACACTGCACAGTCGAGTGAAATTATGTTTATTTCATTATTAGCTAGCTATGGTTATGAGGTTTTTGCTAAATTTTTGGTATCTATGGCAACACTATCATCATAGCTATGATAATAGGGTTGCCATAGGTACTGAATTTCTGTAGGGGATGGGAGGTGGGTAAGCAACTGAACCGTAATAGAAAGAAATGCTGAGCACTGAATTTATTTACATCTTTCCCTCCCTTCTTCACCTCTCCCCCTGAGGTTTCCTTCACTGCTTTGTTTGTTTCCTAGCTTGTGAACCTTAAATATTTATACCGTACTGCGAAATTCAGGCATGAAAGCCAAAGAGTTCTAGGCTGAAGTTAAGTAGGCTGCCGACAATCATGAGTGTTAATAAATCTGACCCATTGGTCCATCAAGAACATCGTAACCAACTCCCTCAAAAGATTCCCTAACTGTCGAACAAAAAATAAATAATTTTCGTACTTTGTATATCATCATTCGCATCAACATTGCGTCTCAAAGTGTTTCCCAGAATATAGCATAAAGTGCAGTTACTATACATTTTATCCACCGCCCCAACCCACATCACTCCCCCTGAAAATGTTCCCCTTTCTACTCCTCGCTCTCTGCTAGTTCTTCTCTTCCACCCTCTTCTCATCTTCTCTCTCTCCTGGAAGCCATCGCTCCCTTCCTCTAATTTAGACTGGTTAATTTTCAAGTGCTCTGGAATGCTACCCTGCATGAGGGTCACTTTATAAATGCAAGTCATTGTATCTTGTGGGTGATCGCAGAAGCCAACCTTCGTACCACAAAATTTGTGAAGTGAATCGTCAATTTTATTTGTGGGAATATTAGCTAGGATACCAGGAGAGACTCCTGCCTGTGAAGAAGGCCACAGGATCTTTAATGTTCATCTCAACAGGCAGATGTTAAACCTCTCATCCGATGGGGTTAATTTATTAAATTAATCTCACAATGAAACATTATGCAATACTTTTCTTTTACAGCTAACAGAACAGTCAATTTGGTTACAAGAAACGATAGGATAACATTATAATGCACAGCCTTAGCAGTTTGTGGTTAAAAAAACACGAAGAATAACAATCAAAGACTTATATTTAGACTGTTGGTTTTGCTGCAGTCCTAAACTAAAATTAACCATGTACTCTCCAGAAAAGACCTTGTGGAGTCCTGAAGCATAATGGTTGGTGTGCTTGCATCACAAGCGAGAGAAACCTCCGGTTACATTCTGAGCAGGGTGAAACTTTACGTAAGTTTCCTTACTCCATATACTGCTGTTTATCTAGCAGTAAGTAGTACATGGTTCTTAGTTGATTGGGGGGATTGCTTTTCTGGGGGTAATAATTCATTCAAAAAAATTAATAAGAATAATTATTTGGTCACTCAATCCATGACTATATATGGGACACTGCTGTGTGCAATTAGCTGAAGCGTTTTGCCCACAAAACACACGATCAAGTCACTTTACAGTATATACTTTGAAATGCTTTGTGAAGTCTGGAAGATGTGATAAGACGCTATATCAAATGTAAGGATTATTGTAATAACACAGGAACATTCAGCCCAGTGAGGTTTAGTAGATCATGGCAAATGTTTTTATTAAATTTAAAAAAATTCTATTGCTTTTCTCTGCAATCCTGCACTATATTTCCTTATTTCCCACAGTAACTTAAAAAAGTAACCACAGAGCCATCTCTTGCCCTACCGGACAATAAGAACACAAGACTGCGAGAGGTCTGGGAAGAAGCAGCCTGCCATTCTCTCAATTTAGGAATGCTGTGCCAAACAAAGGGATCAAAGGGAGGAAAACACATTTAACGTGAAGCATTTTGTATTCAAGCTTCCCCTTCATTACTAGTGTTTAAAGGAAAATACACGTTCCTACTTGTTTCAAATCATTGAAGTAAAATTCATTACTTGTAAAACACGTTTACAATTTGCTTTTGTTGCAAATTTTCCTTGTTTCAGGTAATTTCATTATAATGCATTTCAATTGACTTCTGCGTCTTGTGCCATATACAAAATGTTCTTCATAAGCACATTGAATGGAAAGACAAAATCAGAGATCAGCAGATAGGCAGCAGAGAGCTTGCAAATTTGTAATACAACACAGAGGTTTGCATGACACTATGACCCAGAAAACATATGTAGCTGTAGGAAGCTGGTGTTTCTGGGTTGTGATGATGGTACTAGCCAATCTCAGTTGCCAGCACTTTGACACTCTTGTGTATTGGTCAACAGATCATCAGTTCAAACTCTACTTGAGGCTTTGAGCTTGCAGTCTTGGCTCCCCTGTCTGAGGGGAATGCTGCAATGCTGGAGGTGGATGAGTCCTTTGCATGAGATAATAAATTGCTCTCTGCCAGTTCAGGTGGATGTTGAAGGTCCTATGGTAGTGTTTGATAAGGGAAGGGAGTTTGTCATAGATTTGTGCTAAATAATCCAGATTATTGTGCAAATTGACTGATGTGTTTGCATATAACTACATAGTCACTACGATTAAGGTGGGGGCGCAGGGACGGAGTGGAGTGGGGCTCCTCGTGATCAGTTCAGAACAGGAAGACACCCCTCCCCAGAAAGTTTGGATTTCTCAGAGTCGTGTATCTAATTTTCCCAAATTATTTGTAAGAGATTGAATCATGTGGAACACAGAAAGAACACTGGTAAAAATTCCAGGAGAAATCCTGGCCAAAAATTCCCCAAAATAAAATTGGTCATTCACTTCATGGCTTTTCGAGTGACATTCATGTGCACAAATTGGCTGCTGCATTCGCCCACGAAACACACACAGTCACTCCACTTTATACAATATAGGGTATGATATTATGAACTGCTTTGAGACATCCTTCTGGCATGAGAGGTGCTTTATCAAAACAATTTTTCTTTTTGCAGACTCCAATGTTCATTTCTGCAATTATGAAAGGAAGTACAATATTTGTGTATGAGGTGTCAGCAGAGTGAAAGGCGGTCAAACCGCATATTCTGCTACTCTCAGCATTATGACACACCAGTGATGGGGTGAGCTGTATCCCCTTTTACATCAGTCCGTACTAATCATTAGCTGGACTTTCCCAGGGCATCATTCAGCCTCCGTCAGGCTGTGTACGGTTTGTACAGAACGAGTCCAAGGTCTGTAGAGATCCAAGATTTTCACCCACACTTGTATTTTTCCCGCTCTAAATAAGCTCCTAAAATGCAGGTTGAAAAATGTGTTAATAAGGTTTTATTTACATCTTCATAATCCTTTGAGGATGCAGCAGCTTCTCAGCACAGGCTTTGACTGAAACCATCAGCAATGCTCATATAAAATCCACCCCTGAAAGGTGCTGACAGAGGAGGTTGTGTAAATCATTGAAAAGCAGTCAAAATGTCACCAGAAGGAAGTAACAAGAGACATACCAGTGGACCTGAAAAGCTAAAGGGTTCAGGCTTCAAAAACCTAGTGTTGTTTTTCTTCTGCAGCATTTGCTTGACCTTTTTCCATGCTTTTTGCATGATTCTTTTTTTTTCACTTGCGACTTTCTAATGCTCCTGGGTGTTTTTCTATAAAGATAACGCAAGGGAATATATCACTATAAACAAAATATTTATATTTTCTTTCATTGAGAAATTGAGCCGTTGACTGGTTGGATCATTTTAACAGGAATGGCTTGAAGGGTTTTCTTTTTGACCAGCCAGGTGTTCGACATATGCGGAATCCCATCACCATTAAGAGTAATAATCTAAATAGAGATGTGTCTGGAGGCTTTAGGGGTGAATGTACGTTTCTGAGTATTGTTGGATAGATTTCAGTCTTTAATGAGAGTATACTTTTAGGAGGTTTAATTAAATTTATTCTATGTATGTATACCCGCTGGAATATTATTTTAATGATAATAATCCTTGATACATCTAAGAAGACATGGAAAGTGCTATATCAAATGCAAGTATTATTATTATTTGATGTAGTGCTTTATCACATCACCGAGATGTCTCGACAGCATTTCACAACAGATAGTGTAAAGTGATTTGAAGCGAATACAATGTGTATTTTGTGAGCGAAATGCAGCATCCAATTTGCACACAGCAACATCCCACAAACAGTAAGTGACCAATTTTCAGCACTTGGAAGGCATTTTTCCTCAATCCCACTAGATGAAGCTATCATTTTGTTATTTGGCTATTGCAAGCTTGATGCTGGTTTTATATTATCGCCAGCGCATTTGTTTTGGTGCCAGCATTATATTTTTGCACTCAAAGAACTTTGTATACATTATTGGCAGTATTTGGTAGTTCTATAAATGTTTTAACCACAAAATATACAGTCAATTTGCTTTACCGTATATTCTGTGAAGCGCATTGAAGCATCTCATAAATGTACGACCTATGGAGCAACATGATGTTGCAGTCCAAATATGCTTCCTACTCTACGTCATGCTTGCTCATGTACAGAACATTGCATTCGGGTGTTTTAATCGTTGTCATTAAAGATCTGCTTCCATTAATGTAATAGTAACTTTAAATATGGTTTATTCAAAGATTCCAGTCCTGAGAGCTTTGAGTGGACCTCACATAGCGGGGGATACAATTGATACATGCAATTGATAAGCCATCATATTTATACTACAGTACTTTGATGCAAATTACATTGAACTAGAAACTACTACATTCGGCCCAGTGGAAGTCGTCAAAATCATGATGTTTTGTTGGCAAACAATGACGTACAGTATAAACAAAATGAGAACATTCGCTGAATAAAACCTAAATCCATACATTTCCTTGCATCATTTACCGTTGCTATTTGGTGCAGAACACTAGGAATTGGAACATTTAGCACATCTGGAAAATCTCAGGACAATGTTGTAAGTATTTGTATTTCTAGCCAGGGACCCCTGCTTTGGAACAGTTCCATAGGCTTTTATGTTATGAACTCTAGATCATCGCAAGCTAGATTGTCGCACATACAGATACATGGACATATATTTTATCCTTATCTATACTCAACTGAGATGACTCCTTTGGGGAGGACTCTATGATGAATTGATGCCCGGGGTCATACACAGAAGGATGTTATAATTACCTTCATGTTGCATCAACCTGTTTACATAAAGAGCAACACCAGACATATTTTTGTCAGGCCTTGACTGTCCAGTGCTGTGCTATATCTGGAAATGTTAGCCATCTTCACCATGTGGGATTAAGATTAGATATTGGAGGACATTGTATGCCCTGTTAGTCTCTCACACTCATCTGAGACAGATGTCACATTACTGCAACACACTGTCCCGTTTACCATTGATCGATCTATTGATCGATCCATCGATCGATCCATCGATCGATCAATCGATCAATCAATCAATTAATCAATCAATCAAACTTACATTTATATAGTGCCTTTCACGTCAAGAGGAAGTCCCAAGGCGCTGCACAGTTAGGTAGGGACAAGAGTAGAGTGGAGGGAAGAGGGGCAGGACAAAGAAGACCAGGAAAATCGACTGTATATTTATGGGCGAAACGCGGCAGCTAAACTGCGCACAGCAAAAACCATGGTCTTCACCCTCAATCTGGATGGCTATTTCGTCAGTAGTTGGTGTATTGTACCGTTACTCATGCTGGCCAGCAAGTCTCTTGTCTGGATGGATGATTATTCTGTATTCTGCTGAAGTCATTCTTTCCATTGTGAACTTCAAGCTACTGAGTTATGTTTTGCAGATCTAGTATGATGGCTGTGTTGAACCCCAGAAAATTGCTTCCATGCATGGCTTGTTCTTCTCGGTTCTTCGTGATGTAGATCTGTAAGAATTTTGGCGACTCATTAGGCCAAGCACTTCGAGATCCCGATAACTGATACACTTTGTGCTGCACTTTAAATGTTGGCATATAGCCTGGCTCTTTAATTTCTCTAGTTGTGCCAAAAGAAGTAATCTGGAAGCACAAATTGTATTTCCTAATGTTTGCTAGAAAATACTCAGAATCACTTGATGTGAATCACTGGATCATAACAAGCTGTTTCAGAATAGTAAAAACCAGAGGACACAGCCTGCGATTGGACAGGAGTAAATTCATAACAAGTCTTTGCAAACGCTATTTCAGTGAGCAGTTAGTGAACCTGTAGAACAAGCTCTCTAGGGAGACAGTTGAAGCAGGAAGTGTTGATTCTTTCCAACACAGATCAGAAAGTTTTCTTTTAGGAAATAACATGATGCATCTCTCCCACCCCTTCCACCTACCCTGCCCCTCCCCCTTGCTTGGGTCCTGACCCCTGTTCAACATCTTGGGACGTTCTCCCGATGTGAAAGGCACTCTATAAATGTAATTTTGTTGTTGTTGTTGACTTTAGGGGCTACGTAGCAGACTTTTCGGGGGTGCAGGTGGCTCTGTGAGTTGCTCTGGTATCACCTTGCCAAGCGTGGATCACATGTAAGGAAGTTGTTTTGTCCATTTCAATGCTCTACAGTGGGCACATACATTCGTCAGAGAGTAAGGAATGGCTGAAGACTCATGTGGAGTATATACACTGGTACAGAATAGTTGGGCTAAGAAGCCTGTTTCCATGCTGTGCATTCTTTCTTTGTACGGAATCATGTAGCTCAGTCTTACAAGCATCAGACCTGTGTTCAAATCCAAGCAGGTCAGGGTGAAACCTTCGGCAAGTTTCCTTACGCCTAATAATAATCCCTAAAAAAAAACCACAATAATAAAAATTGGTCATTTCAATCTATGACTATTTGTGGGACACTGCTGTGTGCAATTGGCTGCCGCATTTCACCCACAAATATACAGTCAATTCACTTCATAGTACACCTTATAGGGTTTCGGCTGGTGAGAAAAAAAGATCCTCATTTGGTGCACTGAACAAACTAATTTCAATGTGTTTCCCAGACACATCACTTCTGCAAATCTCCACAGTAATGTGCTTACATTTGAACTGGATCCATGTCGGTGTAAAGACTGTCAACTGATCTGTCTAAAACTGGATCTATTTTCAGATTATGATCATTCTATATTCCATGTGGTTTTAAGTAACTATCAGAAAATCAAGGTTACTTCCAAACAGAATAAGGCTGAGCGGTTGATCTGGGTCATATGCATTGATCAGGTTATAAATCTGAGATGTAATCTTGCCTGCGACACCTGTAATCCTCCCTGCTGAGCCTATGTTGAGGAGATGATGGTAGCTGACAGATTTCCTGAGTAGTAGGATCACGCCGTTTCTCTTGCACTTATAACAAGATCCTATTGCTGTGCCCTATCATACTCATATCAGTTTCTGAGCTACAGTACTTCAAAAGAAAGGCTATGTTCCTGTTGGAAAACAATATCAAGTTCTGCCTGTTAAGTCTTGAAGCTTTTCACAGGCCTGTTGATACCCCTGACATTTATCAGACGAAAGATGTTCAGTGTGCAATCCTTAGGCATTAGTACTCTGAACACAACCCAGCAGCACTGAATTAACACACTGCAGTGTTGAATGGAAAAACTTGATTCTCTGCACTGAGCGACTGTGCTCTGCATGGCTATCAATAACATTAACATCAAGTTTTGTTTTGAGCTCAAGCCCCAGTTCGCGACTTACATATGATATAGCACTTTTCACGTCTTCTAGACAACAAGAAAATTAGATTTGTATAGTGCTTTTCACGTCGGGAGGATATCCCAAGGCACGGATGTCTAAAAGCGCTTCACAGAAAATACTGTAAAGTGAATTCACTGTATATTTGTGGGTGGAATGGGGCAGCCAATCGCTCACAGCAGTGTCCCACAAATAGTCATGGATTGAGTGACCAATTTATTTATTTTTTCTTGAGGGATTATTATCAGGCGTGCGGAGTAAGGAAACTTGTGCAATTGGCTGCCGCATTTCACCCACAAATATACAGTGAATTCACTTTACAGTATTTTCTGTGAAGCACTTTTAGACATCCGTGCCTTGGGATATCTTCCCGATGGGAATCAGACCCCGATCTCTCCTTGCGAAGTGAGTGCTCTAACCATCTAGATGTAAATGAAAGATTAAACTGAGATCCCGTCAGCTTGTCTAGATTCATGTTAAACATCTATTGAAGAAGAGAAGAGAGTTTCCCTGTATACAGGCTAACAATCCCCCAAATAAAATTGGTCCTTAGGTTCCTGGATGTTTATGGAACGCTGCTTGGTGCAAATTGGCCACTGCCAAGTTCACCTATAAATACAATAACATTCTGTGAAATACTCTGAAACATTTTGACACTACAATAAGATATTATTTCAAATGCAAGGATTATTACATGTTATATATAATGTATAGGAGGTTGATGAAAAGAGAGGTAATTCTTGCATACTTGCTCATTAGATGATTTATGAAACTTCAGTTAAAATCTGATGAAGAATTGGAAATTTCTCTAGACGACAATTTATTGTGACAGACAGGAACGTGGAAGGATGATGCTTTTTGCAAGATATTAAATATAAGACAATGAGGGGCTGAGATGATCAGCTGGTCTTAAGAAAGACAGCACTAGAGAGCTTGCAACTGGCCTTAACGGCGTTCAATCAATCAGGCAAGGGAAAACAGGCAAGAGTTTATAGTCCAGCAGAACCTGGTTTCCCAATTCCTTAACCTTGGAATACTGGGTCCAATCTCACCTTCCCATGTAGCCCCAACTGAGACCAGTAAATGTTCTTTGTGAGTGCACAGTTAGACTCTAACAGTACACTGCAAGTCATACTGTGTGATCCCCACATTTCAACACGTGAATCAGCAAGTTTCTGGAATCGTGGCAGCTCTATCCACCTACCTGGAGCTGAATTGAAAAACATATGGCTGATAGCCTCATTTTAAATTATTTAATATAGTTTATAAAATTAGAAAACAGATTTTTTTTCTAACTCTAGGATTGGAGAGATACAGAAAATAACTTCTGCAGGTAGATTTGTATTCTCAAGGAAGAGTGAAGGGGAAAGGTTAGAAGGTTGATATCTCACACACACAACTGCACCCAATAGACAATAGTTTTCGATGAGTGGCTTTTTAAAATATGTTCATAAGAAGCTTTTAAATAGGATTGGGTATGTTTGTGAAGAATTGCAATATAAAAGGGAAACGGGAAGGATCTGTAAAGAGATGGAAAACTCCAGGGGAAGAGCGAGCACATTCATACTAATAATAATAATATTATGAAGAAGGATAATATAGTAATAAAAATTTTACACAGTTGATACATTGCCTTCACTTCAGGAGGATGTCTCAAAGTGCTTCGTAAGATATACAGTATTGTAAATTGTAGTGACTATGTATTGTGTAGGCAAACACTGCAGTCATACTGCACAATGTCCCACAAACCGCCGCAAAGCGAATAATCAATTTTATTTGGTTCAATGCATGGAAACGCCTCCTTTCATGCTGTAATTTCCACCATTCTGCATGATTAAATCAATACTAATGTGAAATATGCAAAGAGAAATCAATCCTGAAAGGATTCATCCCTCATTCAAGAAGCTAGGCTGTGTTTACTTTTAGTTGAAGTACAAGAAAATACAACTAGTTTAGCATTATTCATTAAACAACATATGTCTCCTCAGGAAAGGATAGGGGCTATTTCCAAGCTGCAATATTTTTTGAGGCGGCTGAGAAACATTCCAGACTTGTTACAAAAGTGTTTACAAGTTGCAAATGCCAAGTTATATTTTCTGATATGAATTTATTCCTGTTTCTGCCAATAGACGAAAAGCATCAACTGAGGCAATCATCGTATTGTCATCGTAAGTCATCATGTTGGACCAAGTGAATTAACAACCTCATTTTGTCGAACACTGATACTATCTAGAATGAGATAAGCATAGTGTGACACTCCAGGGAAAGAATACGCATTCTATTCCAGAAAATTCGTAGATTGCACACATATCAGAACCATATATATTTGCAGCACAGAAGTAGACCATTTGTCCCATCGTATCTACGATGGCTCTTTTTAAATAGCAGTCCTTTCAGTCCCATTTACTTACCCTTTTCCTGTAACCTTACTCCTTGGAGCTTTTAGTTTGGTTTGGATACTCCAAAGCATGGTGATGGGTTTCCACATGTGCCAGAA
Organism: Hydrolagus colliei; assembly: GCA_035084275.1. NCBI lineage: Eukaryota > Metazoa > Chordata > Chondrichthyes > Chimaeriformes > Chimaeridae > Hydrolagus > Hydrolagus colliei. The sequence goes on along the minus strand of CM068743.1, from coordinate 30,785,938 downwards.
ATCCATCTGATCAAAAAATGTCTATTTGGGGCTGGTTTGAAAAGCCAATGTCATATATGCAGTAATTCACATTTGTATCAGGGTCAAATGGGTTTACAGTGCAGGAGAAACTTGTAGTAAAAGCAAAATACATGACACACAAGGTCTTCCTTTGGAGAAATGAAACTAGGTGAGGCAGGTATGGAGGATTGGCTGAATTCCCATCGGAGAAGTAGAATCAAACCACACATGATATTGTCAAACCTTCCTGGGATTAGAGTCCTCAGACAACAGGAGAGCAGGAATGGGTAAAGAGAGGCAAATTTTAAAAATTGTGATTTTTTCAATTTACCGCTGTCTGTAATGATACCGGCAACAGAGATAACAGTGCATAATTTGGTTTTGGAGGTTCCCTGGCCCCACTCTCCAAAGCCCTCAACTCCCCAAACACCCGCCTACCACCCCCCCCCCCCCCACCCCCCACCCCCCCGCCCACCCCCTACAGATCTACCCCTGCTCTTGAGATGTTGTCCTACATAAATGATGCTAAACAAATCAAATTGTCATTATTCAATAAATCTCTACCCACTCCTGGGAACCTCACAATTTCCTAAGATTGATGGATGGAGAGTTGACTATGATTCCAACTGATCAATGGCATATAAAGATATACTATACATTCATTTCCTCTTGTGGTGAAAAGCAGAGCGAGTCATTGCTTGGATGTGGGGGAGGAAAGACAGTTGAGGGTTGAACAAGACACCTTGGTTCCTGACTGGCTTGGTGAGGTTGAGTGTGCAACCATGGAGGTTGATGCTGCCAGCGCCTGATGCAAGAAGTTGCTGGCACGAGCCAATCAGTAGGGCCTTTGTCTTGTTGATATTCAACTTGATGTCAACTTGATTGGCTTGATGTCTGACAGACAGTCTGTCAGGACAGAGATAGAGTTGGGTGTCATCTGTATACATGTGGATGTTAACCCCATGTCTGCGGATGATGTCACCATGTAGGAGCACATAGATGTTGAAAAGTAAGGCGCCAAAGACAGAGCCCTGGGGAACACCACAGATGACAGTGCGGGGGCTGGAAGAAACACCATACTGCTACCTCTAGCAGGTGATAAGTGTAGGTGATGAGAGAGGTAGGAGTTGATCCAGGCAAGGGCAGGTCCATTGAGATTAAGGAGGGAAGAGAGGTGGTGTAGGAGGACCTCAGTGACTTCAACCTTCACGTTACCTCCTCCTGCTCCATCTCCTCAGACTTCTCTCCTCTCTCAATCTTTCCCTCCACATCCACCACCTATGTTCATGGCCACCCATTCAATCTGGTGATCACATGTGGCCTCAGTGTCTCGGATGTCACCATCACCAACAAGGCCATTTCCAACCAACACTTCAACTCCCTCAACTCCATGGTCCCTCTTCCCGTTCCACTCGTGCCTCCGCCAAACCGTCTTTCTACCCCCAAGATAATCTCAGGCTCCTTTTCTCCACAACAAACCAGCTCCTCCATCCATCCATCACACCCCACCCCCCTCCCCCACCCCCACCTTGCCTACTCTCCCCTCTAACTCTCACAGTGAGGAGATGCTGGATTTCCTTAAGTACAAAATCGAGGGACTACACAAATGTAATTTGGTTATTGTTGTTGCTATCATTCTGGAGCTATCAGATTTCAAATGTATGTGTACATTCTGTTTTAAAATATCGCAATCCATAAAAATTCAATCTCTGTACATAAAAATCGCATTGCAGCGTATAAAACAGCAATAATTGGGTTGAAAACATGCCAGGTTGCAATTGGATTCATTAACAGTGACCAGATTTGCTACTGTGGAATATTGCTGGTAGTTTGTATTTTGTCATATCTGACTACTGGGAACTTCACTTTGAAGCACTCTTGGGAAACTGTGGGGTTCCCAGGAGTCCACAGTGATTTACTGCCTAAGATTCCCCCATTTCCAGTTAATCCCATTAATCTCCCTGCCTGTGTGTAATTTGTTGTTGTTGTTGTTGATGCCTCTTTATATGGAACCGTTTGAACCATTTTCTGATGCAGCCAAGTACAATACATAGGAAATATATCCCATCTGGAAAGAGAATATCCAATGTTTCAGGGTGCAGTGTTGCCAATTTTGACGTCCCATCCCCTTTAATCTGCAGAAATACATTTTTAGCCTCTGACTGCAAGTCTCTGAATTGCATTTGTTGTATAATTTGCAACTATTACAGGTAATTGAGAACTGGAAATAATTAACATATTAAAAAATATACATTAAAGGATCTTACTTCATTGAAAAATATCAAACGGTGTCCTAGAAATATTTAGAACTGCTGGAAGCATCAAAAAGTATAGTACTGTACTGTATCACAGCTCTTTACACCAGACAGAAAATTCTCTTGTAATCCACAATAATAATAATACACTGTAAAGTGAATTGATTGTTTATTGGTGGACAAAATCCGACAACCAGTTGTGCACAACAGTGTCTCACAATAGTCATGGATTGAAAATGACCAATTTATGATTTTTTTTCCAAGGGATTATTATTGGGTGTATTATTATATGTATTGTATGTATTACAATAAAACCATTGATTAATTAATTGGGCAGGCTGAAACCTTTGGCAAGTTTCCTTCCACCACATACCTCTGTTTACCCAGCAGAAAGTAGGAACCCGATTGTTAGGTGTTCGGTGGATCACTTTCCGGAAGTAATAATCCCTTCAGAAAATAAATACTCATAACTTGGTCACTTAATGCTTAACTGTTTGGGATATACTGCTGAGCTCAATTAGCTGCCATGATTTGTTCACAAAATATACAATTCACAGTACAGTATAAGCCCGTTTATCCGCCACCTTCAGGACCTGGCCAATGCTGATTAAAGCACCTGCCAGATATTCGGTCGAAAACACAAAACAAAATTATTATTTTTTCAGTGCATTTTTCCAGATAAATTCCGGTTAATCGAATGCAGACTTTTTTTGCGATGCCGGTTATACGGGAGTTACGGTTGATCGGGTGCCGGATAAATGGCCTTTTACTGTATATTATCTGGAGCCCTGTATCTTATACTATACTATATATTGGTTGTAGCCCTCAACTCTCAAGCGAGAAAATATGGGTTCAATTCCTGGACAGGACAAAACGATAGGCAAATTTCCTTACTCCACACACTTATATTGTCAAGACATCTCAAAGTGCTTCATCACAGAATTTTACTGTCTTTTCTGCCAACCAAATAACATTTTCATTATTCAGTTTTGCTTCATTCATGGCTGTGCCATATGTATCATGGCTCAGAAGTTAACTGGTATTGATTTTGCATTGACATGTCTGGATTGGACCTTGTTTCATGAAGCTATCAAGGCACAATATCCAAAGCTCAGTTTTGATGGCAAGGCTGGTTGGGGGTGGGTGGAGGATATGGAGAGATTCGCCAAGCAGACGGTTGCAGGAAGTTGCAGAGGTAGGCAAGGCAAGTTAAATGCAAAGACAAGATCTTGAATTCAGGTGAATTAACCTATTTGATCGGGGCGATTGTTGGCCAGGACTTCGGGGGAAACGAAAAAGGAAGATTCGTAACTGTAGGTAATAAGAATGTATGATCAGTTCTAAAGATTTAGCTGCATTTGTGTGACTGCATTCCAATAATACTATTGTAATTGTATTCTTTTTCCATCTGTACACACTGCTCGAGTAGAATACAGAACTTAATTTTCTGACAATATAAATTTTCTTTCTCGTTTTCCCGTGTGGATTGAGTTTGATGTATTGAAATTGTATTTTATGGAAAATAAACAAGATTACAATATTTGTTACAAGATCAAAAGTGACTTTGAATTATATGAGGGGGTTACAAGTGCTTGTGTTACATATTCATACTATTTGTGACTTCCACAAATCTGGTTATTTCTCATTAACTACAAAACAAATCAATGCTAAAAAATATATTATACCGAGTTATTTTACGTGCAATTTAAGATTATAAACCTGTCATAGGTTTAAAAAATTCCAGACATCCAGTAAACTAAGAGCTCTCCAGTTAAGTAATGTTTGGGAGCAGTCCTAGGTACTAAAACATGACATTAGCAAGGAAAAAGTAAGTAAACCAGAAATGTCCAGCTGGGTGGTGTGATGTGAGAACTACATAGCAAGTCTTTATTAAAGTGCAGACATTGTAATATACTGTATTTCAATGTACAATATCAAAGCCATTCAAGCTTGGATGTCTTACAGAAGAGTTGACGCAGTCCCACATATGCTTCCAACCATCCTTCTGTGGGCATTTGTGCCATCTCAATACAAACCCCAGGTAAGACGCTTTGGGTTGAAAATACAAAGGTGAGAGTTATGAAAGTGAGAAGTGAATATTGAAATGATTGTATTTGTTTGTGTTTTATTTCAATAGTGACTGCGGCATGTACTTTTGTACCATTACAAAGCCAGTCAGGAACCTCGGCATCACGTTCGACCAAAAACTCTCCTTCCTCCCCAACAACCGTGCCTTGACCGGCACCGCTTACTTCCACCTGCGCAACATTGCCAGGCTCCGCAATTATCTTACCCCCCACGCTGCCGAAACACTCGTGCACGCATACATCACCTCAAGGCTGGACTACGGAAACTCTCTCCTCGTCGGCCTCCCCAGTTCCTCCATTCACAGGCTGCAGGTCATCCAAAACTCTGCAGCCCGTGTATTATCCCGCACCCGCCTTCGCGACCACATAACCCCCACCCTCGCCCGTCTCACTGGCTCCCCATCCTCCAGAGGATCGAGTTCAAGATCCTCGTCCTCACCTTCAAGGCCTTACATGGCCTTGTCCCGCCCTACTTAACCGATTTATTCTCCCCCTACAAGCCCACCCGGACCCTCCGCTCAGCAGGACTTGGCCTGCTCCAAGCCCCCCGCCCAAACCGCTCCACCATCGGAGGCCGGGCCTTCAGTTTTTCTGCTCCGACCCTATGGAATTCCATCCCCCAATCCCTCCGTCTCGTTTCTTCCCTTTCCTCTTTCAAGGCCGGTTTGAAGACTTTCCTCTTCGACCGTGCCTTTTGTTCCACCCAGAATTTTTTGACCTCCCCTACGTGTCTCACCCCTTCCCAAACACTCCCCTCCCAGCTCGGGTCACACGCCTCCTGTGCAGCGCTTTGGGACGTCCTCCCGCCGTGAAAGGCGCTTTATAAGTGTAATTTGTTGTTGTTGTTGTTGTTGTTGTTACATTGAAACACATTTTGTGAAGCAAGTTAACCATTTGTTCAGCAAGCAAAAGAGAACAAGTAAACACTGTAATTGGATTTTAGAGTTTTAAACCGGAGCTGTTCCACAAACACACACAAGACTTTAACGCTGTGCAGATGGTAAGGCAGACTGAGAAAAATACCATAGATTTTAATCATTGTGGACCAATTAAAGCAGATTGGCCAAGGAGTTGCAGCTGGATTTTAATGTTGATAGATGTTAAGAATATGCAGTACAACAAGAAGACAAGTAAACATTTGTACACAATGAAGGTATGTCCATTAGCAATGGTGGAGAAGGTGAAGGATTTAGATGTGATCATCGATCATTCATTGAAGTTAATCTGAACCTGCTATCAGCCAAACTAATCAAATGCTAAGTTATATTTCAAGGACGTAAAGCAAAATAAGTTGTTTCTAACTTTATATAATTCTCTGGAAAGACTAGATTTGAAATCTGGGCAGTAAAACTCCTAATATGGGTACATGGTGTCAATTTGGCTGATTCTCAGCTCTGGACTGGAAGGTTATGGGTTAAAACTCCGTGTTATATATTCAAAGTCGAACTCAAAATAAAATATTAACACCCATCTGCTTGGTCAGGTATATGTTAAAGGTCCCTTGAGGCTATTCAAAAATAGAAGGGAATTTCTCCCAGTGTCCTGGCCAACAATCCCCCAGATAAAATTGATCATTCACTACATGGATATTTGCAGGATTTTGCTATGTGGAAATTGGCTGCCTTCCTTAAGATTCTGGATTTAATGTCTTAAATAATATCTCAAATTATATTAGCGATATAATAATAATAATACTCCTTGCATTTGATACAGCACTTTTCACATCTTCTGGACATCTCAAAGCACTTCACAGAATATACTGTAAAGTGATTTAACTGTAAATATGTGGGTGAAACACAGCAACCAATTGTGCACAGCAGTGTCCCACAAACAGTCGTGGATTGAAATGACAAATTTATTATTGTTTATCTCATGGGATTATTATCAGGCGTGCGGAGTAAGGAAACTTGCCCAAGGTTTCGTCCTGCTTGGAATTGAACCTAGGTTTCTCGCTTATAAGGCGAGTGCTCTAACCATTGAGCTACAGGACTCCAATATATTTGATATATATATATTTGAGACATTTGATCAATCACATATGATGGGAGCTGGTTGTGACTAGCTTTGCAGAAAAAAGAAAAGATTGTTTACAAACAACAAACTGTTTACAGGCCTTATCAGTAATTTTCTCATGGACATGATAGTCTTCAGCTGGAGAGAGAGCTGTGTTGCATTTGTTTTTAGGAAGGAACCATCTTGCAAAAGACAATAGGTGAAAGGTCACCTAATGAACAGTATAAACAGAGATCGATTTGGGAGAGAATCAGAAGAAAGAATTGAAGAAGAAGAGGGATGGAACTGGACCTGCCATCATAGAATTTGGACATGCCACGATACCTGGATACATTCGATTGATCAAATTGAACATACAATAAAACCTGTATACTTTCAGATGACTGAATGTACAATACCTGGATACTTTTGGACATCGAACTGTAAACCATACACAATACTTGAATAACTTTTGATGGACTTATGTTTGGATTAAAATGGACATTAAATTGGACATTGCTACTTTATCTATCCCACGCATTTGGTTTGATCATCTTAAATCATGAACAATTATTGCGATGTAAACATTATTGCGATGTATTCTTTTAATTCCTTATAACTTTTACTAGTCTGAAATAATAAGCATCTATATTTTTGTACAATATTTGTGTCAGTTGTTACTTTACTGCAGGGTCACACATTCGAATTAACCATTACACTATAAATGTGAAAGGTTAACCTTGCCACAATTATCTATAAAACACTTTAAAATAGTTTGATGTCATAGACTCTAGATCAAGTGCAAGAATTATCATTATAACCATGTTCCCATCGTACATCAAGAAATCAAAGCATATAAAGTCAGTTTCTTGAGAGTTTTCCTGGCGAGAGACCTGCCCATTGGAGGAGCAATTGGAGATGAGAATAGTTTTGTGAGTAAAGGTCAGTCCCTGCCTAGTAAGGGTACTGCTTAAGGAATATGAACACATTTGCTGGTAGATCATACCATAGCTCTATATCACATGCAAATGCACTTCTGACAATACAATAGTCCTCTAAGATTGCAATGGAGTGGCGTCCTACAACAACATTTATATGGTACCCCTCACCTGGGGTATTGAATCATCAGACAAAATTGCTAGAATTGAACTACTAGACGAAAAAACGACCAAGTTCCAACTAATTCACCTTCCACCTTTCTGCAGCCCACACATATGTCCCGAACTACCAGAGTGTCCTAGACCCTGAGCTCAATATTTTTGATAACAATGATGATAATAATGCTTTCATTTGATATACAGTACTGCTTTTCATATCAGAATGCCTCAAAAGTGCTTCACAGGATATACTGTAAAATGGAGTCACTGTGTATATTTTGTGGGTGACAGTGGCAGCCAAGTTGCGCACAGCAAAGTTCCACAAACTGCCATAAACTGAATAACCACTTTTATTTGAAATACTGACACGTTTACGAAAAGAGAAATTTGTGCGAAGAATAATAATTTATTTTTGCTCCACATCTTCCAAGTACAACAGGTCTTGGCATTTACAATTAAAAACCTGATGTCCAGCAGCCATCTCTACACACAGTGATGAGGGAATACAGGGGTAAGGGAGAGATGAGGGAATAGGAGGTGTGGAGGTACTTGTGGAGTAGAAACACTGTCACGGCCTAATTCTATTCTGTATCGTTATATGTGATTCTTTGTAAGTAAGTCACACAAGTTGTAAAGATATCAGTGAGCCCCATCGAGTTGCGAATGCACTACTTTCCTTCAGTACAGATGAGGTATTTCAGACAGTCAGTGCAGCAATATTCAATAAAAGTATTGACTGACCAATTCTTCTTATTCATTCGTCAAGTTAGTTAGCACTAGGCTAGAGAAATGTGTTTAGAGTACACCAAGGGCTTGGGATCTTCCGAATAAAGGTCATGCAGACTGACAAGACTCGGAGAGGCAATTGAAGTTCAATCAGTGTGGAGCTGAATATCTATCAATACTTTTATTCAGAAAGAGTATGGATTCTTTCCTTTTCTGTTAGCTGAGTGAGCATAGGGAATTGAGGATGAAAATTAGCAAAATAAGCAATGTGCGCTAGGCCTTGGTAAGATCTGTTTGCTGGGGTTTGCCTGTATAACTGGAAGAGCTTGGATGGAGTGCTCATTGCCAATGTGTGTAAACACTGCCTGGAGCAATGATGACTATCAAAAGGCAATGATGCATTTCACAAAGGTCCTGTCAGACTTTCTATAATATTAAATGGCATGCTTTCCATCTCTCTCTGGTTTTTCAGGTCTTCACCCTTTAAGAATATTAATAATCATTGTGTTTGATACAGCGACTGTCACATCCCTGTAATGTTTCAATGCATAACATGGTTTTACTGTAGAGTGTGTAAAGACTGTGTATTTGAGGTAACACATTTGTGCCTGACAATGTCCAACAAACAACCATGAAGTGAATGATAATAATAATAATCCCTGCATTTGATATAGTGCTTTTCACGTCTTCAAGACATCTCAAAGTGCTTCACAGAATATACCATAAAGTGAACTGACTGCATATTTGTGGGTGAAATGCGGCAGCCAATTGCGCACAACAGTTTCCCACAAACAGTCGTGGATTGAAAATGACCAAGTTATTGTAGGTTTTTCTGGAGGAATTATTATTCGGTATATGGAGTAAGGAAACTTGATTAAGATTTCTCCCTGGCCTGGCTGGATTTGAGATACAGGTCTCCCGCTTGTAATGCGGGTGCTCTATCCACTGAGCAATTGGGGCTTTAGAGCAGGGATACTGGTCGTTAGTACCGCCTGCACCTGTGACTGAGAGAGGCTCCAGCACTGCACCACTCTAACTCAAAAGGTCACTTGAACATTATGTTAAGGGAGATTAAGAGGAACTTCTTTGCACAGAGGATGGTGAGAATGTGGAACTCAATGATGGAAGCTGTGGTTGAAGCAAAAACCATCAGAGTATTTAAGAGGACGCTTGAAGCATACATAAGGGAAAAATGAATTGAATGGTATAGAAGAGGGGAAATGAGATGGGTGGAGGCACTTGTGAAGTACAAACACTGACACAAATGAGTTGAACGGAATGACCTGTTTCCAGGCCGTAACACAATTCTGGTTTCAACAAGGAACTTAACTAGCACGTATTTTACTAGACTTGTATGAGGAAAATACAAAGCAATTTTATCTAGAGGACAACTGGAGGAACTTACTTCATGCGATAATGCCATTGGATTTTTAATGTCCACTTCAACAGGCAGATGAGACTTTAGTTTAAAGTCTCATCCAAAAGAAAGGACCTCTGAAAACACAGCGCACCTCCAGTACTGTACTGTAGTGTCGGCCTAACCTATGAGCTCAAAGTCCTGACTTGGGGGCTTGAACCCACGGTTGTTAGACTCAGAACCGAGAGTGGTACCAAATGATCCAGGCTGACAAATCTGTGGACAAAAGATGCATTGTTTATATTATTATCAGGCTCAACTGTAAACACTGACAGACAGAAGCACAGAGAACTGATGATCCGAATTCCTATAAGTGTAGTTAGGTGATGTCATGTGTGTGGTTAAGGTTACGAGTGATGGGGATTGATTACTGAAGCCTCATGATCATTGGGATTAGGACAGGACTTTTCTATGGATGGAGTTCACTGAGGGGCTGTAACTGAGCTGCAAGGTACCCTGAACCGAGGTGGAGGTAAAGTGTTTTTCTGCTGAATATGCAATGGTAATGGGAATTTTTTTTTAATTGTCTCAGACGTTGCAGAGCTTTTATTACAGTAAGGCAATTCCCAGTGGTGAAGTCATTGCTTTCAGTACATTATTTTTCTCTCTGTATAATCATTGTGATCTTTCAATATTGCATATTTGAATAGGTTGTGCCATTTTCACGAGTCCCATTTTCGATGCTTTCCATAAGATCTTTAATCCATTGTAAATTATGGGTGAATAGTGCCAATGGTTGCTGTTAAAACATAAAATTTGCTGCTCTGTTCTTTGATTCTTTGACCTTATTAGTAATGTTTCTCTTTGTCGCTATCTCCCTTGGATTGCATATCATGCACCATACCAGACATTGTTCTCAGGCCCTCACAGTATCTCTGCAAGTTAAATGTGTCTGGCTGTTCCATATTATCGGTTTTATCGCTGAAATGAGAACAATGTCCCAGAGAGAGTGATATTATACAGGAACCATGACATTATTTATCTATATTCTGTAGAAGAATAGGAAACAGATGCTACTCAAGTTGCAAGGGCATAAGTTAAAGTGGAATCTTCTAGTTCCAAAAACATAAGAAATTATTACAAATGTTAAACTTCAGTAATATGACAATAGAAATGATTTCATCATTTGGGTTTCACTTCCCATTAAAGCAGCTCAAGTAATTTATAGAATGAAGAACTTCATCTTATTCAACATGAACATGACAAATTGCATTTATATAGTGCCTTTCATGGTGACATGATGTCCCAAGGAGCTGGACTGCCCTTGGGATGCCATTTCCAATCTGAACTGGGAATGGGAATGCAAAGCAGTGAAGGGCAAGGGAGATGGAGATAGAAGGATGACTTTCCTTCTCAATTATGCTTTTGGTCATCCAGCACTCTACAGCTCATGTTCACATCCACACAAGGCTCCACAACCCTAAAACCCCAATCCTTGCCCCAACTCCCTTGGCTCCCCATCACAGAGGATACAGTTCAAGATCTTGGTCCTCACCTTCAAAGCCCTCCACACCTCTGTGATCTCCTAAACCCCTACCTACCTGTCCACTCCCTCCACTCAGCATTAAGTAGGAGCATCCCTCATGGAAAGAGCGCACATTCCATTCCAACAATCTCTACGTTTTCCATATGTAGGTGGGATGCGTGGAATTATCAGTTTGATTTGCATACACTTTGAAGCATGGTGATGGATTTTTAGACCTCTCCCCACCACCGCCAAGGTTATGAGCTCAGGTCTTGATGTAGACACTGGACCTACAACATACCAAACAAAAAGCGAGTGCTACCAACTGAACTAAACTGACCTCTATCCCAAGGATGTTGAACTGTCTTTGTCTTTCACACTCTGACTCATTTGAAGTGGATTTTCATCATCTCTGTTTGCATTACTGATTTCTTGTATTTGGAGTTTTTAGATTTATTTTTTTAATTCTGCATCCAGCTGTGGGAGTGCTTAGAATCTGCTTTGGGTGATAAAAAAAAAGAAAAAGAGGATTTGGAATCACATAGTCTAAGATGACACTCCAATGCAGTGCTGGAGGTCTGCTGCGTTGTCAGAGGTGCCGTCTTTCAGATTATGATCAGGTAGATGTTAAAGATCCCATGGTATTTACTATTCTAAAAGAAACGGGGTTTCTGCCATGTTCTGGTCAACAATCTCACAAACAAAATTGGTCACTTACTGCTTGGCTGTCTTTAGGACATTGTTTTGTTGAATTGGGTTGCTGACTTTTTTTACCCACAAAATTCACAGCTTTACAACATAATCTGTGAAGTGCCTTGAGACGTCTCGACATTGTGATAAGCCATTACATCAAAGGCATGGATTATTATTATCAATATTATTTTCTAGCACTAAAATGTCATAAAAATGCCATAGTTGCAGGTTTCGTTGCCATATATTTTCTTGAACGTAGAAAGGGTTAATATAGATTTCGAGCTGTCAGGTTTACTTTGCCACGCTGTGTGGAGCCTGGAGCTGTCTTACATCCCAGGCAAATCCTTGACATCTCATCCCTCCAAGACAGTGATAGCTATTGTCCAGATAAACTCACACAGATTTGGATTTAGGGAATCCATAACTTTAAAATCCGTTTCCTTATCTTCCATCCAGACAATTAATGGGCAATAAATAAAAGTCATAATTCTTGACAATATGGTTTATCTGATTTTTGTTCAGCCAAGTGTGGGACTACATCTGTTCATTTCAGTGAGAGGAATGGGATTAACACATGTGGTTACTAAACAACCACAGATCCGTCTTATCTGCTGTACAGTCATTTATCTTCGCTACGTATGACTTTGGGGCTGATGTCAAACAATTCAGAGATGGATTAGCCAAAGAAGCTGGTCATTAATGCTCCTGAATATTTTACTGATCACTGTAGAATTTGCAGCTCTTGTTAATTCGTTACCGTCGATTATTTTTTTGTTGAAGGGAATTTTCAAAAGTAAGGAAGTGTCCCGACTTTATAGTCCACTACCCAGATTGCAAGGTGAACTGGAGCAGAGAGGTAAAGCAATCACTTGTCAGTTAAGTAAATGCAGAAAACTCGTTCACCATAAAACATAATTCAGTTCAAACAAGAGAAGTGAGTATCAAATACTTTACCGCATGTTCAAACGTTCTCTTTGGAAGCCAGGCTCGTCTCGTGGCCTGAGAACAGAAATGTTGTAAAGGAGATTATGTTTTTCCCCTGAATTCTCTCCCAGTGTAAACATGTAAATAATGAGTGAAAGAAGAACAGAGAAATGATTTGAAAAGCGGGGGAGTAAGTAAAAAGTATTACCCAACACTCCACAGTAATATTCCCAAGATAGCTGGAACACAAACAGACTTTGTTGGTGGTCTTCTTGCTTCTGAGTCAGAAAGTTATGGTTTCAAGCCTCATTTCAGGTCTATGAATTCATATTGTTCCATTGCTGCATTGTTGGAGATGGCATTCTTCAGATGAAACGTAAAACAATGGCCCATCTGTCTGTTCAGGTAGGCATCAATGATCCTATAGCATTATTCAGAAAGAAAATATGTTTTTTTCCCAGTATTATGGCTGAATTATAGTGGGAGATTGTTGGCCAGGACACTGGGAGAAACTCCTTTCTCTTTTTGAAAAAATGCCATGGGATACTTAATGGTCCACTAAACAGGCAAACATGACCTTGGTTTCATTTCTCAAATGAATGGCTCCTTCAACAACACAGCACAAACCCAGCAGTGAACTGAACACAGTTCTCGGGCTTCCAGATAAAAATTGAATTTACAAATTTCCCCAAATTTTGGGCGATCATACATTTTAAGACAATGATCTCAAAGCTAAGGCCATGATAAACTGCGGCCAGAATCTGTTTAAAGCAGGACTTCATGCAATAGATCCCACTGTTCTTGTACAAGTCCTCTGAGGCACCACCCTGGTGAGGGTCAGAAGATAAATGCATGTTGTTGTTGTATATCTGAGTATTTGATTAGTTCTTGGACAATGGGATCTGACAAATGCCAAATCTTCAGCACAATACTGAAAGGGAAATGTTCATGGTGTTACTCAAACATTTTCCACCCATCCGTGAGTGGGCTTCAGCTGCTGTGTTTGAGAAACAGGCATCAAGCCTTCCAAAAGAAGGGAGACAATAGGAACCTGTCCCAATGAGGATTGATGAACTAGGGATAACAGGTTCAAACTGAGTAGTTAATGATGCTGTGGAGTCACGCAGTGGGGCGGTAGAACTTCTTCCAGTGCCAGAAACAATGTTGCTAGGACAACAGTGCTGTTAGATTAGTGGCTTGAAATTGCCTGGGTCAATTTTATTGCTGTTTGTAAATGTAGGCACTATATATGTTCTAAATGTACCTATAATGGGTACTTTAATAAATGTTCCTATTGCCAGGGCCTGTTGATTCCTATGGTGCGTTTGTAAGACAGGGAGTAAGGATGCTTCTCTTCCAACAGTATATCAGTTTTGGGACCATTGCTCTTTTTAATATATGTTAATGATCTGGACTTGGGTGTAGGGAGTACAGTTTCCAAGTTTGCAGATTATACTAAATTAGGGAGAATAGTAAATAGTGAGGAGGATAGTAACCATCTGCAAGAAGATATAGATAAAATGGTAAAGTGGGCAGATACATGGCAGATGAAGTTTAATGCAGATAAGTGTGAGATGATACATTTTGGGAGAAGAAATGAGGGGAGGCAATATAGGCTAGATAGTACAATTTTAAGGTGTGTGAGGGAACAGAGAGACCTGGGAAATTGTGTTAGTGACTCTTTGAAGGTGGCAGGACAGGTAGACAAAGCCATTAAGAAGGCATATGGGATACTAGGCTTTATAAATAGGGCTATAGAGTACAAAAGTCAAGAAGTGCTGTCTAACCTCTATAACACTTTGGTTAGGCCTCAGCTGGAGTCCTGTGTCCAATTCTGGTTACCACACGATAGAAAGGATATTAAGGCATTGGAAAGGGTGCAAAGAAGGTTTTCTAGAATGGTACCAGGATTGAGGGATTTCAGTAATGAGGAAAAGCTAGATAGGTTAGGTTTATTCTCTTTAGAACAGAAAAGGTTGAGAGGAGACCTAATAGAGGTTTATAAAATCATGAGGGCATTCGACCGGGTGAATAAGGAAAAACTGTTTCCATTGGTGGGTGAATTTGTGACTCATGGTCACAGATTTTAAAAAGTTTCAAAACGAAGCAGAGGGGAGTTGAGGAGAGATTTTTTCACTCAGCGGGTAATCGTATCTGGAATGCATTGCCTGAAAACGTGGTAGAGGCCGATTCGATAATGGCTTTTAAAAGCAAATTAAATCTTTATTTAGGGAGAACAGGTCTGTTAGGTTATGGGGAGAGAGCTGGGCAGTGGGATTGAGTTGCCTTTTTCAAAGAGCAGGCACAGACTAGATGGCCGAATGGCCTCCTTTTGTGCTGTAAAATTCTATGATTCCATGATTCTGTATCAATATGGAGCAGAAACTCAGGTTGTTACTGCTCATTCCACATTACTTTCAACAATGCTGAAAAGAAAACTCACGTAAACTTGGTATTTGTTTTTAAATGCTATTAAAATATTTAAATGCCTGATTGCCCATTCAAAACTTTCAACAAACCTTGGGGGTGCGAGTGAAGTACGGATTGACTTACATAGGTGAAAATCACTTCAGTCCTAAAATATGTCAAACAAACTGAAAATTCATCACTAATGACAATAATCGGTGCCTGGACAATTTTCTCCCAGGATTATTTTTAGCAGCTAAATAAATATATTTTAATCTTTCAGATGAGACATTAAACTGAGGCCTCCATCTGCCTGTTCAGATTAATGTTGAAGATCCCACGTCACTATTTAAAAAGAGAACAGAGATTCTCCCAATGTCCTGGGATAAAATTAGTCATTTTTATTGACCAATAAATTGTTCATGGCTGTTTGTGAGATATGTGCCAATTGGCTGCAATTTCATGTACACAGTCACTAGACTTGACAGGAAATTGTGAGAAGCACTTTGAGATGTTGTGCCCACGTGAAAACATTACTTTATCAACTAACCGAAGGGATATGTCATTTTCAGGCTACCAGACTTGTTAAGTTCCCCTGACATTTTGATTTCAAAATCCATAGGGATAATGGGTGTTCTTTAGAAAATGGACAACAAGTTAATATTATTCTTTTCAGTGAATCAGTTAAGAAAATATTTATTATTAAAGTATTCAGTGTCTTTTTTTATCGTTGAGAGTTCAAATGTCTTTTCTGCAATATGCCATGATTTTGAAAGAACATTTGTTTTTAATTTTAGCATCTTCAGCTACACTCATGCCAAGGATCCTATTTGCATTTCTAATATCCCTTTTAACCTCTTTCAGAAAATTCTTCTTCTCCTCTCAGAGTTCTCCCTCTCTGTTTCCCCTGTAGGCTTTGCATAATTCATCTTGTTCCCATTTTAATTGACTTATTCAGTTTGGAGATTGTTTGTTTGGTTAATACTTATTCTTCGGCAATATTCATACATAAATATATAGATGGAAATATTATAACAGAAGGAGGTCATTTGGCCCATCATTTCTGTGTCAGTTCTCCTATATCTCCCTTTACCATTAATCTCACTTTCCAGTTCTTTCCCCTCATCTCTCAATGATTTTTTTCTGCTGAGGTAATGATATAGATTGGTCATTCTCCTCATGGCTATTTGTGAGTAATAGCTTTGTGTTCAACTACAAAATACACAGTCACCGTACTTTACAGTAAAATCCTGTGAAATGTTTTGGTTTGAACAAATCACATGAGGGACACGAAGCAGTGTTTGCAAAACAGAGAGAGTGGCTGGGGAGTTAAGATTGCAAAGGACATATTAGTAGGGTTAGTCAAGAACAGGGCTGTCCAATACATTTGCATTAGCCACATGTGACAAATTTAAAATCCCGATGTGGTGAAATGTGCGTTTTTGATTATTAAATTAAAACATTTGTACTAAACACTGTAATTGGACATGTGATCCCAATACTCACATTCATATAACTTAGGCACGTGTACTTCGATGTTTTTGTGCATATTTTGATAAAATGGTAAGACGAAAAGCAGAGTGTGTGCTTTACTTCCTTGATTACTAATTATTGGTTATGTGCTCACATAGGTGACAATACCAGATTCCAGCACCATGGAAACAATAGTAATATTGTATGGAGAGGTTATCTGTCAATGGTGGACAATTCGACCAAGCCCTGCCAATAATGAGCAGCTCCAACAGGACACAGCATGGCAAAGGGCAAGCAGCGTCCTGGATAGAGAGTCCAGTGTGACTCGCAAAAGATAAACAAAGCGAAGAGTGCGAGGTTCCACACTGAATGGTGGTAGGTGTTTGTTAAGTACAGTAACTACTGTATAATGATAATAATCCTTGCATTTGATATAGCATCTTATTAAGTCGTTGAGACAGTTCAAAACTTTTCATAGAATATACTCTAAAGTGGATTGACTGTGTAATTTATAGATGAAATACAGCAGCCAATTGTGCACAGCAGTGCCCCACATACAGTCGTGGATTGAGTAACCACATCTTTTTTTGGAGGGATTATTACTCCAGGGAAATAATCCAACAATCGACCAACAACTGGGTTCCCATTTACTGCTGCATGTATATATACATGTAAACAGACACGTGAACCACATTTACCTGCTTGAATGTGTGTAAGGCTTTTTTTTACTAAAATTAGTGCATGTGGCTAAAATGGACCCCTTGTACCAGTGTCCCTGGACACCTGTGGCTGGTAAGTGAATTCTATCGGATTGCACCGGTCTAGAAGAACTCTAATAGAATTCAGCAGAGCAAAACGTTGCATGTTTTTTCTAACCCCAAAAAACACAACCAAATTATACTTGTATAGCACGTTTCACGTCAGGAGTACGTCCCAAAATAACCTTTTTTTTGTTAAGGAGGTTAAATTCTGCAGAAAGAAGCGGCAAGATGAATGATCCTTCGAAAGTATCACCCTAACACAATACTGTTTGCAGATTTACCTGAAATGTGAATGAGTTTAATTTTCATCATACTAACATTTATACAGAAGTGCTATTCCCAATGAAGACGGCACTGAAAGAGCTGATTAAAACGCAGCCACACAGGGTGGTTTCTCCCCACCTCCTTTTGCGACAATTAACATCACACACTTGTGGAGCATCACCCTTGCACCAGGGGAAACACAGGCACAACTGAAGGCTGCAAGTGTAAAGGAAAGAGGGTCAGAAGGGATTTTGGCACATCCTCAACTCGTGCAAATTAGATTTTGCAAGTCAGGCCCACCGGATCGCTTTTAATTGTTAAGATAACAGTGGTAGCTAACAGTGGTCGCAGGTGGGAAATGTATTAATTACAACAATCTTTGCATTTGACATACCGGAAGGACTTCTCAAAGGACTTTGCAGGATTCAAAGTGTAGTGATTGTATACAGTATTTTACAGCAAAAAAAGCAGCCAATTTGTACACAGCAGTGTCCCGAAAACAGCCACAAAGTATTTACATCAATATTTTTAATAGAAAGGTTGATGCATATGCAAGGGAGAAGGGAATATGATGGTGTAGGAGAAGCGAACAGGAGGATGTAATAATAATAATTTTTGCATTTGATATAGCGATTTTCACGTTTTCTCGATGTCTCAAAGCGCTTCACAGAATATACTGTAAAGTGAATTGACAGCATATTTGTGGGAGAAACACGGCAGCCAATTGTGCATAGTAGTATCCGACAAACAGTCATGGATTGAAATGGATTATTATCAGCCGTGTTGAAGTAAGGAAAGTTGCCCAATGTTTCGACCTGCCTGACACTGAATCCAGGTCTCTTGCTTGCAAAGCGTGTGCTCGAACCATTGAGCTACAGGATTCCATATGTAAGAGATGTAGGAGAAGAGAATAGAGGATTGGGTCAAATGACCCATTTCCATGCCACATTACTCTATGTAACTCTATGTAAGTGATTTTTCTGTGGGATTCTAGGCCAAGATACAAGGAGAAATTCTCATTTCAAGTAATCCCCAGGGCATAGATCTGAACAGATACAACCTCTGGCAATGTAGCACTCTCCAACACTGTACTGTATTGGAGTACCAGCTGAGACTGTGAGCTCAAAGTCACAACATGGGCTTAAACCCACAACCTTCTGACTCAGAAGTGAGAGTTTGCTGACTGAGCCAGGCTGACACCCTTATAAACACTTCTTGTTTTATTATTTTCCATTGAGTGGGTGGGAGGATAAAACACATATGTTCGAAGTGTCAGCTTATCAGCTGAGTCAATTTAACGTTAATACCAAGGGGGAGAGGAAAAGTATGGGAAATGGGGTTTGAGCAGATAGCTCCAGTGGGGGATAGTTTTCACATCCTACTGTCCTGCAAACTTTTAGTGATTCTTTTAAATCAATTGAAAGGGCAGTATCAAGAACGTTTGCTATAAATTTTCAGTCACTGCACTTCACAGTAAAATGGTGTGAAGTTCTTTGATGCCTCGGTGAGTGATAAGGCGCTGCATCAAATTCAAGCATTATCATTATTGGTGGAAGAAATATTAATTTCTCTTCCAAGCTGGTTCAAAACTGCATTTGAATTAAAAATAAGAAAATATGATTGGCAAAGGAGATGTCACTTGTCATATTTTCAAGCAAACTAGATAATTATTTTGCTCAGGATTGTAGAGTTCAAAAAAATATTGATTGGCAAAATGAAAGAAGCAATTTGATTTTGTTGTGAGCTTTGATTTTGTTCCCCATTGTTAGGAACAAAGAAATCTTCTAAAAAAAAATGGTTATTTTGTGCAACAAAGTACAATTCATTCCTGCTAGCTTTGAGTGTTGCAAAACTGTTTATTTCATGGACAGGACTACGTAGCTAGTGTGTGGCATGAGGCCAGAATAGAACGAGCAGCTGAGGATAGCACCTTCACTGCCGAAGGCAAGGCAGAGTGAAACCTTAGGCAAGTTTCCTTACTCCATATGCTTTTGTTTACCCAGCAGTAAGGAGGAATGTGATTGTTAGTCGATTGGTGGATCGCTTTTCCGGGGGTAATAATTCCTTCAAAAAATTCAAATAGTAATTTAGTCACTTAATCCACAATTGTTTGTGGGACCTGCAGTGCGCAATTGGCTGCTATATAGTCAATTTATAGTCAATTTGCTTTATGGTATATTCTGTGAAGCACTTTGAGACATCTCTATATCAAATGCAAGGTTTATTATCATTCATTGTGGGGCAGACGGTACTGGGAACATTCAGGCGATGTTTCTAACTGATTGTGTGGCATGTGTAGGCACTGATAACTAACTCAGAGCAAGTCCCACAAGTGTATTAATGCCATTAAATATTGGAAGCAGTCAATTTTATGCATTGAATTGAATTTTTTTTAATGAATTTATAAGGTTGACAGATGTAGAAGGTGGAACATGAAATCACAGGCATCAAACTGTAGGAATCAGCAAAGTCTTTTTACCATCCAGAACTCTGCAGCCCACACCCTCTACTATACCAAGCTATCCGAGTCTGTCACTGCTCCATCCTCGCTCGGCTTCACTGGCTACCCATCCTTCAGTGGATTAAAATTAAGATCCTTATTTTCATGTTCGAATCCCTTCACAGTCTTCCACCAGCCTCAACTGGTGACCTCCTACTACCCACCTGACTCAGCCGCACTCTCTGCTCAGGGAACACTGGCTTTCTTCTTACCCTTCATCCATTGTCAATGGGTGAGCTTTCAGCCATTCTGCTCTGACTCCCTTAAAATCCATCCTCCTTCTGTGGTGTATAATTCTATGATTCTATCCTCCCAAGGTAAGGGCGCTATATAATAACAACAACAACAATTTCAATTTATATAGCGCCCTCCACGACGAACGGCGTCTCAGAGCGCTTCAAATAGAAATTGTTGTTGTATCTCATCCTTCAGATTCAGTGACTAAATTCTACTGTGGCTAATAACTGCCAAATGAAGTTTAATACAAATAAATGCAAGACACTGTATATAGTATTGAAGACGAGGTACACAAGGTCAGATTACATCTTGATTATTGCATGCAGTTCTAGTCACTGGAACATAAATTTTGCAGGAATGAGCTATAAATAACGGTGAGACAGGTTTGGGCTCTCCAGTCTTCAACAGCGATGACTCAAAGGGTTAGGGTTATAATGGTCATAGAGGTATATAGCATTTTAAATGGGATTGAAAAAGTAAATGCAGATCAATACTTTAGAATGCACCAAGACATGTGACTTCTTAATTTAGAGTTGTGTAGGACAATTTTAGGACTGATACCAGGAAGTTTTTCTTTACTCAGAGTGTAACCAACAACAAGAACAGGTCACCAAGAAATATAGTAGAGGCTAGTAGACCAGATTCATTTGGAAAGCAGCTTGATACAGTGATGGGGGAATGCTAGGTTGGTTGTTCTGAGAGATGAGATCAGATGGACCGATTGATTTTGTAATCTTTAATTTAGCCTCATCACTTTTATTGACTCCATAATGCAGCTTCTTACTAGATGTCTGAAGTTCACTTTCCTGGTATTTGTTTCCTGTTGGACATCTCTGTACAGATTCTAACCTAAATAGTTATTCACCTGCATCTTGCCCTGTTAAACCAGGTGGGCACACAAACCTAAGTTGGACTTCTTCATCCAAACCTATCTTGTAATATTGTGGTGGAATAAACTCAAGATGGAAATTTTGTTTGTTTGTTTAACCATGTTTGTGAGCTGGGATTTTATGCTTCAAAAAATGGCAGAATCCATGACAGGCCAGATTACCCATTAACTGGGCCAAGTCAGCAGGGCCAAAATGAGTTTGCTGAGCTAAATGGCCTTTCATTACTCCATGTTTGTTCATGCATCTGGGGAAAATATCGCTGGAACATCTGGATTCTGAAGAGTGCTCCTCCTCTGAGACCACAAACTGACCATTCACAATATTTTGGCCTAATTGTTTTCAACCCAATTCTCCTTCACTTGCAATCAATTTAAACAAAAGTTAAGATTATGCAGGAACTGCATTAGATGGAGATGCTGGAGTTTGCCAGAACAAATGACATTTCTGCAACAAAAGGCTTTCGCCAGGGAATAGATGAACCAATCGTGTACTCTCATGCTTCTTTGTCTTGTCTGTTGCCAACAGCAACCAGCGTGCTTATGGTTCATTTGCAGATAGAAGGACTCACTCAGTCAGACTCTGAAATTTATGCATTGAAAATGTTCCCTCAAATTTCAGAAGACATTTATGACAGGAATGACAGCTTTTCAATGTTAATTAGCCGTGTAGTAAATGTGGGAAATGCTAAATAGTTTATTCGCGGGTTAGAATGTCCTTGTTTTATTGTCGTCTCTAATTATGAACCTTTTCAATCTAATAATGAAACTATGAACGGAAATTGCTTTGCAGGCAAATTATTTCCTGATTCATTGGTATAAATTAATGAGGTGTGTTTTGTCACATAGTCAATCACAAAACATTGTGATACCATAGAACCATCCCAGTAAAACACTCATTCATAGGGTTTTAGGAGACTGGTTTGTATGTGCAACTTGGATCTGATGAGTACTAAATTAATAATAACAACCTTTCTAAAATATTCACTGTATCTTTCGAATTTCATGAAGAAGGAATTAATGTCTAATCTCTGATATTTCTTAACACCATTGCTTGATATACAATCTGAACAGAGATTGCTTCTGGTGACTTAACTGGTGACAAGCACTCTGAGACGCCGTACAGCATGGAGGGCGCTATATAAATCGAAGTTGTTGTTGTTGTAAATACAGCCACCTCACCTAAGACACAATCAGTCTCTAGAAGGGTCTCTTTTCCAGACGGGATCGGAAATTTAATTGGATTGCTTTTCCAGGAATCCACCTGAGAAATGTCACAGCCTGGCTCAGAGAGTACCATTCTCGTCTCTAGACCAGAAATTGTGGGTTCAAGTTCAGGACTTTGAGCCCTAAGTTGGGTCTAGATTGATGATCCAGGCCAGAGGAGGACTGCACTGTTAAAAATGCCATCCATCAGACAAGATATTAAACTGAGATCCTGGCTGGATGGTAAGGTGGATGTTAAAGAGCCGAAAGAGTACTGTTTGAAAAGAAAACAAACTTTCTCCCTGTGTCCTGGCCAACACTTCTCCAATTAAATTGGTTATTTACCTTCTGGCTGTTTATAGGACATAACTGCGTGCAAATTGACTGCTGCATTTGCATACGTATACACAGTAACTACAGTGAAGTGGTTTGATGTAATAAGATGCAATATCAAATGCAAGGATTATTATTGTAATATAAATTAGGTTGTAGGGTTTTTGGTAGCACGGCAAAGTAATTTTAAATACCCTAATTTTCCAACATAAAGCATTCTAACCATAGCTCAGGTTGCTTGCGCTTCATGAGACACAGAAATAATAATAATCCTTGCATTTGATATAGCACTTTTCATGTCTTCTAGCTATCTCAAAGTGCTTTACAGAATATACTGTAAAGTGAATTGACTGTATATATGTGGGTGAAGATAGAATGACAATTCTTTTTACGGAGTGTTTTCCCTTAGTTAAGTTCCAGGAGGAAAGGCACCGTTTTACCCTCAGGGACTGAAGTTTAAATCCACCTAACACTGATAATTATACAAAACATACTACAACATAGAAACTGCAATTTTCTCATTCTCAGGCATTCAATATCAGCATCAACCATTCTTGTAGCAAGTGCGTGCCAAATTCAAGCATTTATATGGGACATTTCACATCGGAAGAATGTCGCTATGTGCTTGATGCTGCTGGCTGGGCAGCCTAGCTAGGGGTGGCAGACGAAGGGAATGGGGAGGTGAAACATGACCGAAAGCAATGACAATTTATATAGCACCCTTCGCAATGTTGCAGAGTACTTGTTTTTTGTCATCTGCGCTTGAGTGCTCGGCTTTGGGAAAGCAGGGTCAAAGAGATACATCTTGATACGGGCTTTGATAGAGGGAAGGGAAGAACTGCCTTTCATGTCAGGAGGATGTTTTAAAGTGCTTCACAGGATTTGGTGACAGTATTTTGTAGGCGAAAAGTCTCCTTTGCATAATGCTGATGTGAAATTAATTTAAATAATTTCAATCCAGGACCTAATGGGTATATAGCCAGAGCACTAAACAAACCTTAATTTGACACTAATTCTCATTTAACTCAGAGAGACTGCAGGAAACGGAAAATATCCCAGGGGTAAGGAGTGCTCGTGAGGCTGGGGCTGAGGCACTGGCAGTGTCCAAGTACAGGAAACAGGTGGCTTTGCTCTGCCTGAATTTGGCACATACTTGCCATTGGAATGGTCGATGCTGATATTGAGTGCCTGAGAATGAGAAAGTTGCAGTTTCTGGCAATTTAGAAGGAAATCAAATTCACTTAAAATAATGTGCATCGCCAGATGGAACGGTAGGAGCAAGTGAGTAGAACAAGTTATATTTATATTCTAATACATTTCCCGATGAAAGACACAAACATTGACTATTCTTAGTTTAAAGATTGATTTAACGTAGTTTAGCCACTGTCACTATCAAAAAGATCTTCCTACAGTCCAGGCTCTCTTTCATACAAGTTACTAAAACTATCCTTTTTTTAATTTTACACAATGATAATTCTTACTTATATAATGCATCTGCCAACTGGTTTGGATTCTCTATGCTCTAACAGATTTTAAATCTTTCTGGGATTTAAGCCACCGCACTTCCTTTTGCACAATTGTTCAAGTTCTGAATTGAAAACTTCAGATGTTATTGTGGCTCAGTTATCTCTGAGTCAGAAGGTTGTGGGTTCAAGCCCCACATTGGGACATGGAACTCATATACACTAGGCTGGTGGCTGCCAATCTTTATGGTCGTCGAACAAAATAAATTATCTTGATTGAATATTTCTTGATTTATGGCTTAAATCATGTTACGTCCTGATGTGAAAGGTGCTATTCAAGTGTCATTTTGATATTAAAGATCTCATGGCATTATTCAAAAAGAAAGTGGTTTTCTCCCAGTTCCCTGGCCACCAGATTGCCAACCTACACAGTCCAGCCTGTTGGGATGTCCTCCCAAAGTGAACAACAATAAATGTAAATTTGCATTATATTTTAAATATCTCCCAAATAAAATTGGTTACTCATTTCATGGTTGTTTCTGGGACTTTGCAGAGCTTCAAGTGGCTAATATAGTCACTACACTTTGCAGTAAAATTCTGTGAAGTGCCTTGAGGTTCAATGAATCCTTTGGGATCTTGCTATGCCCAAAACAGCTGACACAAAACAGGCAGTATTACAGTGTCCCACTAACAGTTGTGGATTCAAGTGAACAATTTTTTGAAGAAATTATTACCTCTGGAAAAGCAATCCACCAATCAACTAACAACCGGATTCCTGCTTACTGCTCGATAAATAGAGGCATGTGAAGTAAGGAAACATGCCCAACATTTGTCTTGAATCGAACCCAGGTCTATCGGTTGTGGGGCAAGTGCTCTAACCATTGTTCTACAGTAGTTGCTGAATATCATAAAGCATGATAAAATGAAAGTTCATGTCTTCTTTCCTTCTTTCTTTCTTTCTTTCTTTCTTTCTTTCTTTCTTTCTTTCTTTCTTTCTTTCTTTCTTTCTTTCTTTCTTTCTTTTTCCTTCCTTCCTTCCTTCCTTTCTTTTTCCTTCCTTCCTTCCTTCCTTCCTTCCTTCCTTCCTTCCTTCCTTCCTTTCTTATTTAATGCACTGTGTGTGGCAGAATTTTAATGCTCTGAGATGTTGTCCAACATGAAGGGCATTGTTGTATATTGTGATTGTTATTCCTCCTCATTCATCTTTTCATCTAGAGCTTTCCCTCATTGGAGATCTTCCATTCCTTTCTACTGTTTTAAGCTTGTTGCACTTTTCACAGAGATGCAATACTCCACCACTACCTCAACCCCCAAGCTGCCGAAATTCTCATCCACGCCTTTATCACTTCCAGACTCGACTATGGGAACTCTCTCCTCATCGGCCTCCCCAGCTCCTCCCTTCACAGGCTGCAGATCATTCAGAATTCTGCAGCTCGTGTACTCTCCCGTACCAGGCTTCACGATCACATCACTCCCACCCTCACCCATCTCCACTGGCTCCCGTCACCTACAGGATCGAATTCAAGATCTTTGTTCTCACTTTCAAGGCCATTAACGGCCTTGCCCCCCCTATCTCTCTGACATACTGTGTCCCTATCAACCTGCCCGCACCCTCCATTCAGCAGACTCAGGCCTGCTCCGCGACCACCGCCCTGACTGCCCAACCATCGGCAGCCGGGCTTTCAGCCTCTCTGCTCCCACACTGTGGAACTCCATCCCACAGCCCCTCCACCTTGCTTCCTCCCTTTCCTCCTTCAAGACCGATCTCAAGACCTTCCTCTTCAACCACGCCTTTGGCTGCCTCACTAACTTCTCCCACTCTCCTTCCCCTTCCCCCTACCCGACCCTCCCACCCCCCGTTTGCTCGGGTCCCGACCTGACTGTTCAGCTCTTTGGGACGTCCTCCCGACTTGAAAGGTGCTATATAAGTGCAATTTTGTTGTTGTTGTTCACCTAATACTAGTTTAGGGAGTATAAACCCTAAACCTTCAACACTATTTTTTCCCTGTGAAAGTGTTTAGCACATCTTTTGTTTGTTTGTTTACAAATGCACCATGTCAGAAATTGCATAGAAATCCTTGGCACAGCAAATGCGTAGGATATGAACAGGAAGAAATTATGCCTTTCTTGTTTCTTCCTTCTGTTCCAAAATAGAGTTTGAAAAGCAACAAACAACAAAAATCCCCACCGCTGCATTGCTCACTCAACAACCGTCTGGCTCTTTCCCTGAAGTTCCCTTGGTCCTCTAAAGGTGAATGTGTTCATCCATTTCAGATATTTATCTCCTTTAGCCGCTGCTTCTTCTGAACAGCTTCAATGCCGCTTTCAGAGGCACAGCCAGGCTCGAAAGGGCTCAGACTCAGGGTTGTCAGTAATAATAATAATCCTTGCATTTGATATAGCACTTTTCATGTCTTCTAGATGTCCCAAAGCACTTCACGGAATATATACTATAAAGTAAATTGACTGTACATTCATGTGCGAATGGCAAGTTTGAGTTCAACAATACAATTCACATTCATCTAGCACCTTTCATTCTTGGTGGACATCTCAGATTATTTAAGACTGCTCGCTGCGCAGCTGAGCTGGCAACGTGAGGAGCGGAGAGTGAAGGTGGGGAGAGATAACTGAATGATCAGTCAAGGAGATATATCTTCGATGGATGGATGGATGGATTGATGGATCTTTACATTTATATAATGCCTTTCACGTCAAGAGGACGTCCCAAGGCACTGTACAGTTAGGTCTTGAGATGGAAGCACCAGGAAGTGCTGCTCAAAACTAATGGGTTACCAGTAAAGAAGGCTGAAACTATTTTGGTACTAGAAGGATGTGATATATGGGGCACATGAGGCATTTTAACCTGAACCTTTCTTGTGATCTTGTGAAAACTACTTATATGCAGAGCAGCACCTGCAAGACGGAGAAAACTGTCAATTTCCCATGACAGATGGTAGCAGTGACTTGCATCATTTTATGAATTGACAGCCTATAAGAAATTCATTGTACAAATATTGGGATGCAAAATGTGAGTGCTTGTTAATGAATTAGATTCTTCAATACTGAACAGATTGGTTTCAAAGAGTCCAATACGTCACGGGAGGCTGAAAGTCTTTCTGTGCTGCAAATCTCTACGGTTCTATTGATGTGAACACCCCTCTCCCTCCCCACCCCAACACTGCCACTGCCCTCTGACTTTGGCAAAATGGTTTAGTTGTTAGTGACTCCCAGAGTTGTGGCTATGTTTCAGAGCCACATCATGGGAAACCAACATAACTGAAGCTGTACCAATACTTGCCAATGTTTAGCTCTCAGGTATATTTTACCATGGGAGTATTCTAGTCATTAGTCCGGGTTTCCATGATAAATCAAGCCTCGACTAGCTAAGCTAAAGGAAATGTTTTAAAATCCCATCTTGATTGTCTGATCCCAATGTCTGTGTTTCTAATGATTCCAGGGTTCCCGATTTTCAGGGAAGGAGAGTATTCCTTTCTTCCCCGCTGCCACCAACTGTCATGGAAAATGGCCAGGGATTAAACATTTTGACAGCTCTCCTGTGTTAATAACTCTATTGTAAGTGCCAATAGATCTCAGCTGTTGACACCTTCACACACAGCCAGAAACAACTGAACAGTGATTAACCCAACTTCTACGCTGCTCGAATTCACGACACTGCTCGTAGGAATAATTTCACAGCCTTTTCCACAAAATGAATCAGTTTGTTAGTTTGTTTCTTCTATACTGAATTCACAATGCAACCCATCCAAGCCCACTGGCCTAGATGTGCTGCCACCTTTGCCTACATAACTGCAATCACTGCACTTCAAAGTGACTCACTGTTGTGTTGAAGAGTCTTGAGACAAGTCAGCTTGATAGCTGATAAGAAATGCAAGTTCTGGACTATTCTATTATTTATTATCACTGGAAACACTCAATATCAAGTGTCATTAGTCCAAATCTGCCCCAGGCTGAATACAATTCACCTAATTTCCTCAACCAACATTGTTACCTACCAGGTGCCAGTCTGCTCCTGATCCCTCTGACACCCAAGCTCACATGTTGCCAAACTCACTGCCTCTTCCATCACACATCACTTGCACCGAGACATCACCTCAGCTGCAACCAGTCACCTCTAACTGAGAGGAGATGTCATAGTAATGTAGTTACAGAAATAGCACATTCCACCAATTACACCAATTTTGTCCATCACAGCGAACTACTTCGGACAATTAAATAATAATAATAATAGTAGTAAAATACTTTACTAGTAGTAAACTCCTGTAGCTCACTGGTTAGAGCACTCATCTTACAAGTGTGAGACCTGTGTTCGAATCCAGGCAGATCAGGGTGAAACCTTGGGCAAGGTTCCTCCACATGCCTAATAATGATCCATCCCCAAAAAATCCACAATAATAAAAATTTGTCATTCAATCCACGACTGTTTGTGGGAGATTGCTGTGCGCAATTGACTGCCGGGTTTCGCCCAGCATTTTGAGACATTGATAAGATGTGAAAAGTACTATATTTTGCAAGGATTATTATTATTATTCTTATCAACAGGAAGTCTCAAAGCACTTCACAGGATATACTGTAAAATATAATTACTATTTATTTTGTAGGTGAATATGGCAGTCAATATGCCCACAGCAACGTCCCACAAACAGCCATGAGGTGAGTAACTACTCATCATGACATAATTCTCATCATGATATACAGCACTCGCCTCACAAGAGATCTGGGTTCTATTCCCAGCAGGGTGAAATCTTGGGCAAGTTTCTTTACTCCACATGCCCCTGCTTACCAAGCTGTAAGTAGGAACCTGGTTGTAGTTGATTGGCAGATTGCTTTTCCAGGGATAATAATCCTTCAAAAATAAATAATAAATTGATCACTCAATCCACGACCATTTGTGAGACACTGCTGCGTACAATCAGTTGCCGTGTTTCATCCACAAATATACAGTTAGTTCACTTTGCAGTATATTTTGTAAAGAGCGTTGAGATGTCCAGAAGACATGAAAAGCGCTATATCAAATGCAAGGATTATTATTCTTAATATTCTTATGATTATTATTAGGAGAGATGCTCAGGCCATAGAGGTAGTTCAGAGGAGAACAATCTAGATTATTCCCAATATAGTATAAGAATAATGAGCTGTAAGCAATGATTAGACAAACTAGGGCTCTTGCGTATTGAGAAATTTCTCAAAAGGGACCTTATAGAGGTGTACACCATTTTAAATCAAAATTGAAATCGTAAACCCACAAAAATATTGTAGGATGCCTCAAGACAGTAAACCAAGAGGACAAAGGTTTAAAGTTGCAAAGGACAATTTCACTTTCCAGGAAATGTTTCTTTACCCAGAGGCTAATCAGCGACTGGAACAAGTTACCAGGAACTTACTGAATTTTGGTTTGCAAACATTGCAAGTCTGACCCCACCAGTATTTCCTACTTGTAAATCAATACCAAAAAGCAAATTAGTCAGTTCCATCTAGTATTCTGTGAAAATTGTGCTGACATCTGGACTTCATTATCTCAGATCAAAAGCTTAAACCCTGGTTGTAAAACAACAACAGTGGCTTGTATTTGTGCATAATGTCTTTCACATAGGATGATGTCTCAAACCATCATAGAGACAAAAGATAGTAATTTCTTAATGTGGGCCCAATAACAAACAACAACAACAAATTACATTTATAAAGCGCCTTTCACGTTGGGAGGACGTCCCAAGGTGCTGCACAGGAGGCGTGTGACCCGAGCTGGGAGGGGAGTGTACGGGGAGGGGCGAAACACGTAGGGGAGGTTGAAAAATTCTGTGTGGAATAAAAGGCACGGTCGAAGAGGAAAGTCTTCAAACCGGCCTTGAAAGAGGAAAGGGAAGAAACGAAAGAAACGAGACAGAGGGATTGGGGGATGGAATTCCATAAGGTGGGAGCGGAAAAACTGAAGGCCCGGCATGGTGGGGCGGTTCGGGCGGGGGGCTTGGAGCAGGCCAAGTCCTGCTGAACGGAGGGTCCGGGTGGGCTTGTAGGGGGAGAGTAGATTGGTTAAGTAGGGCGGAGCAAGGCCATGAAGGTGAGGACGAGGATCTTGAATTCGATCCTCTGGAGGATGGGGAGCCAGTGGAGACGGGCGAGGGTGGGGGTTATATGGTCGCGAAGGCGGGTGCGGGATAATACACGGGCTGCAGAGTTTTGGATGACCTGCAGCCTATGAATGGAGGAGCTGGGGAGGCCGACGAGGAGAGAGTTTCCGTAGTCCAGCCTTGAGGTGATGTATGCGTGCACGAGTGTTTCGGCAGCGTGGGGGGTAAGATAATTGGGGAGCCTGGCAATATTGCGCAGGTGGAAATAAGCGGTGCTGGTCAAGGCACGGATGTGGGGGAGGAAGGAGAGTTTTTGGTCGAACGTGATGCCGAGATTCCTGACTGGCTTTGTGAGGTGGAGAGTACAGCCTTGGATGTTGAAGCTGGCAGTGCCCGATGTGCGGAGGCGCTGGCTTGAGCCGATCAGGAGGGCCTCGGTTTTACTCACGTTCAATTGCAGGAAGTTTTCCCTCATCCAGGACTCGATGTCGGACAGACATGCTATCAGAACATCGATGGTCTGGGGGTTGAGGGATGAGGCAGAAAGGTACAACTGGGTGTCGTCCGCATACATGTGGAAATTTACCCCATGTTTGCGGATGACATCGCCCAGAGGGAGCGTATAAATGGTGAAAAGGAGGACAGAGCCCTGAGGGACGCCGTGAGAAAGTATGCGGGGGTTTGAGGAAAAACCATTGGAAGATACAAAGTGTAAACGGTGGGTAAAATAAGAATGGAACCAGTCAAGGACTGTGCCTTGAAAGTTGAGGTGGGAGGCAAGATGTTGAAGGAGGATGGTGTGATCGACTGTGTCGAACGCAGCAGACAGGTCAAGGAGGACAAGGAGGCAAAGGGAGCCCTGGTCACAGGTGGTTAGGATATCATTTGTAACCTTAACCAGGGCAATTTCTGTGCTGTGAATAGGGCGGAAACCTGATTGGAGGGGTTCAAGGAGTGAGTGAGTTGAAAGGAAAGAGCGGAGCTGGGAGGCAACCACTCTTTCAAGGACCTTGGATAAAAACGGGAGGTTGGAGATGGGTCGATAACTTGATGGTTGTGACGCATCAAGGGAGGGTTTCTTCAGGATAGGGGTGATGGTGGCGGTTTTAAGGGAGGTAGGGACGGTGCCTGAGGAGAGGGAAAGGTTGATGATGTCAGAAATGAACGGGGCCAAAAGGTGGAGCTGGGTGTGGAGGAGGGGGGTGGGAATGGGGTCCAATGAACACCTGGTGGGTTTCATGGAGGTGATTATTTTTGTGATTAATGACGGGGTGGTGGGGTTGAAAGTATGAAATGGGGGGTGGGTGGGGGTTGAGGTAACAGATGGAGGGGCGGAGGTGGAGGAGAGGTGGGGGGAGGAAACCGCGGAGCGGATTCTCTCTATTTTGGACTCGAGGAAGTCAATAAGGGGTAAGGGTGTGGACGGAGAATCTATTGTCTATTTTTGTTCCAAGTGAGTTCCAATTCTTGCATCCACTTTAATGGCAGTTAAATAATATTCCTAGCATTTGATATTGGGCGTACAGGTAAAATTGTCCCAAAGCTTAGATTTCTGGGTTTATGGAGAATGTCTACTGTATGATTAACCTGTGTATAAATCAGGTCTATTTAGCACAAATCAAGAGTAGCAACATGTGATTTCCAATCACATGATCAACGCAGTTGTCTTTGCTCAAATGTTCATTGTTTCAGTTCATTTGTTGCTTGTGGTACCTTTCTGATAGTCAGTTATTCTGGTCCATTAGCTCAGTGCTTAATGTAACTTCCCATTTTAAATATTTGCTCCACTGAGTGAAGGAAGCAGAGAACCCATATGGTTAATTTCTTCTTCCCAGGGGCTGCTATGTTATTTCACATGTTGTTTCACTTCTTTTTCTCATGTGTCCCTCATGATAAGCACTAGCAAAAGCCATGCTTCATCTCTACCAAAACGATGGACATGCTGGGACATGTTTTAAGCGGCAATTGTGACATGTCCCTGTTGCCTTTCAGGAAGTTCACAGTCTAGGCAGCCATTCACAAATAATGAATAATTAAACAAATAAACAATAAATAATTTGTTCAATTCATGACTGTTTGTGGGGCACTGCCATACGCAATTGGCTGCCATATTTTGCCTACAAAGTATAGTCAGTTAACTTGACAGTATATTCCGTGAAGCACTTTGAGACGTCGTGGCGACGTGACCAGGCGCTATATCATGTGTTACAGGCAGAGGGGTGATTGTGGTAAGTGTATCTGAACTGATTGGGGAAAACTTTAAGGTGTATCAGTGTAACTTCAAAGGTTGGTGAAAAAAAATGCTTATACAGGTAAGCCTCTATTTAGGATGGGGTTGCATTCCTGAAAAACTGTATCTAGATCGAAACATCCTAAATCAAAGCGCGATTTCCCATGTGGTCCCATTTATATAACCAGAGATGCATTCTTTTCACAAAATTTTCAGACCTTAAACCCACTAAATAACACACAAAACCACACAACATAACACACAAAACACACAAATTAACACACATAGGCAAGAAGGGGTACTTGGGGTAACTGTACAGTATTGTACTTTAATACTGGCAAACCTTAATACAGTACACTACTGGCAAACTTTAATACTGGCAGCGTGACAATGGCAGTGGCACTTGCAGCTTCCCCACTCATCTTGATGTTGTGGAGCCCATAGCATCTTTTAAACCTTTGAAACCACCCTCTGCCAGCACTGAAAGATTGTGCTGTTGAGCCTTCTCCTTCCTGATCATTTAACTCCCTAAACAATGATTTTGCCTTCTCTTGGATAACCAGGGTGTTGAGTGGCATATTACGCAATATTATTAACAGAATATTATTATATTCTGATCCTCAATCAAGACACTCAGCATTCTTTCCATGTTTTCCATCACATCACTCCTATATTTTGCTAATCTGCTTGCACCTGTAGCTGTAACACACCTTGAACTTGCCAGTATATTGTCCTTATTCTGTTTTATAGTAGCCACCGTCGATCTAGCTAGCCCTAAAGCCCTTCCGATGTCCGTACGTTTTTGCCAGACCCAATGTGCTTTATCACCTCCAATTTAGTATTTAAAGTGATGACTTTGCGGGGTTTCTGGCCACTAGTGGTATTACCGCTGCTCATCACACTTACTGCTGTCTCTGTCCGACTTGGTAGAAGCGCAGTAGAGGCTGTAAATCACTCAGGAATGTTCGGAAATTACTGTAATACTGACTTGGCGTGGTGTCGCTTCAAAATCAGCTGGCTTTTAAACAATGACGTGGTGACATGCTATTGGCCAATTCAAATGCTTGGATTTACCCGCGAATACACTATGGACTGTGCATATGGACAAAAAGGATGCATGTAATGTGACCGCGATATTCAAAATATGTACTGCGCATGCACAAAAAAAATTTTGTTCGTTAAAACGAATCCAAGTGTCCTATATCGATCAAAAGGTGTTAAAAAATTATGGTCCTTCAATTGAAACATCCTAAATAGAAGCGTCCTAAATAGAGGCTTATCTGGGATGGTAAAAACAAAAATCCATTAATGCAATGGGTGCATTAATTCAAGAAGTCTGACAGACAAGATGCATGATGTGGAAGGTATTTTAGGGGGTGATAGATTGGACATCATTAGCATAACAGAGACATGGTGGAATGAATCCAATGAATCCAATCAATAGGATACACATCTGGAAGGTTATAAACTTCGGGAGGGACCGCATTGGGAGAAGAGGAGCTGGTGTGGCACTATATATAAGCTCCATTGTTGAGACACAAAGAATTGGGTAGAATTAAAAGATGGTACCAGAGGTAAGCTATTACTGCAATGTATACCCTGGCAGTCTTAAATCTGGTAATGGGAGTGGAGAACCTATGGAGTTCCTTCAAGGGAGTGATGATGAAGCCAATAGAACAATGTGTTCCCATGCAAAGCAAAGTTACCAAGCTTAAAGGCACTCCTGCCTGGCAAGACGCGGCTACAAAGAACAACAACAAAATTACATTTGTATAGAGCCTTTCACGTCAGGAGGATGTCTCAAGGTGCTGGACAGTCAGTGTTTCAGACCTGAGGTCGGGATTGGGAAGGTTGGAGGGAAGGGAGAGGAAGTGGAGTGACCGATGGCACGGTTGAACAGGAGGGTCTTGAGGCAGGACGTGAAGGAGGCTGGGGAGGGGGCGAGGCAGAAGGATAGTGGGATGGAATTCCAATGGCTGCGTGCAGAGTGGCTGAAGGCAGGGCGGGTGGGTTAGGCGACATGGATCATGCCAAAGCCACTGAGCGGAGGGAGCAAACAGGTTGGTAGGAGGCTAGGAGGTGGCAGAGGTAGGATGGGGCATGGCCATGGTGGATTTTGAAATTGAGGACCAGGAACTTGAATTGATTCCTGAATTGAAGTCTGTGGAGTCAGGTGAAGATCATGGGCTGCAGAGTTCTGAATGATTTGCAGCCTGATTTGCAGTGGGAGGAATTGGAGAGGTCGACAAGCAGGGCATTGGCATAGTCAAGGCTGGACATAATGAAGGCATGAATGAGAGTTTCAGGAGGTAGTGGCAGAGCAGGGCAATGTTGCGGAGGTGAGGGAAGACAGAGCGAGTCATGGTGTGGATGTGGTGGAGAAAAAACAGTTGAGGATTGAACACTTAGTGACTGGCTTGGTGAGGTGGAGTGTGCATCTGTGGAGGTTGATGGTGTCAATGCCTGGAGTGCAGAGGCAGTGGTGCGAGCCAATCAAGCACATGCCAATCAGCTTGTTGACATTCAGTTAGCTCTCATCCAGGATTTGCTGTCTGACAGGTAGTATGTCAGGATACCAGTAGTTCCTGGAATATGGGACAGTAGCTGAAGAGTTGGAATGGGTCCAGAGAAGGCTTTTTCAGGATAGGGGTGATGACAGCTATTTTTAGGGAACAGTGGGAACAGTGGATAAGGAGAGGTTGATTTTGTCAGTTAGGTGAAGAGCAAGGAGGTGGAGCTGGGAGGTGAAGAGAGAGTTGGGGAAAGGGTCAAGGGAGCAAATGGTGGGCTTTATTTTGGAGATGATGGAGGTGAGTGAGGGGGAGATAGGGTCAAAGTTGTATAAGGGGGATGCTGCTGCTGCTGCTGCTGCCAATAATAATAATAATAATAATAATCCTTGCATTTGGTGTAGCACTTTACATGACGTCAAGAAGACGTGAAAAGCGCTATATCAAATGCAAGGATTATTATTATTATAGATATCTCAAAGCGTTTCACAGAATATACTGGAAAGTGAATTGACTATATTTGTGGGTGAAACCCAGCAGCCGATTGTGCACAGCAGTATCCCACAAACAATCATGGATTGAAATGACCAATTTATTATTGTTGTTTTTTTTGTGAGGGATTGGTTGCAGGAGGATTTTAACTTATCTATGCAAACACAATTTCAGTAAGCGAATAGTAAACCTGTGGAACAGGCTCCCGAGGGATATGGTTGAAGCAGGAAGTATTGATTCTTTCAAACACAGATTAAATAGTTTCCTTTTAGGAAATAACATTATGGGATACAATACATAGGTAGTTTGGGACATATGTGCACGTGACCACCAGATACATGGAAGGGTGAACCAGATGGATCTGAATAATTGCATTTGATAATAAATAATAGTAATAATCCTTACATTTGATAGAGAGCTTTTCACATCTCCAAGTGCTTCACAGAATATACTGTAAAGTTAATTGACTGTACATTTGTGGGTGAAATACGGCAGCCAATTGCACACAGCAGTGTCCCACAAACAGTCATGGATATAAATGACCAATTTATTAATTTTTTTTTTGAAGGGACTATTATTAGGCGTGTGGAGTAAAGAAACTTGCCCAAGGTTTCACCCTGCTTGGAATCAAACCCAGGTTTTTCACATGTAAGGTGAGTGCTCTAACCACTGAGCTACACGACTCCACAAATAATAATTTGATATAGCGCTTTTCATGTATTCTAGATGTCTCAAAGTGCTTCACAGAATATTATGTAAAGTGAATTTATGTTTTTTTTGTGGGTGAAATGTGGCAGCCAATTGCACACATCAGTGTCCCACAAACAGTTGTGGATTAAAATGACCAATTTCAATCCACCTTAGTTTTTTCATTTAGCATTTCTTACTTTCTTATATCAAATGCAAGGATTATTATCACTATATTCCACTGTATTGCTAGGGGAGTGCTGCATGATTGGAAAAAGACATCCTTCGGATAAGACGTTCACCTGGGAGTCCTGCCTGTTGAAGAACCAATAGCACTATTTGAAAAAAAACAGAATTTATTCTGGAATCCTTCCCAATAAACCCGTGGATGAAATTGATCATTCACGTCATCGCTTTTTGTGGGACATTACCATGTGCAAATTGGCTGCCATGTTTACCTACAACATAAATCCTAGAAAGTGCTTTGAGATATTTTGTAGACATGACAATGTGTTATATCAAATGCAAGGATCATTATTATTATAAAATTCTATTCCTGTTTATTTAATTCTACCAGCCTTACTTTCAATTTCACCTTAGATGCCAAGAGGAGAAACACACTTTTGTAGCATGATTGTAGTAAAACCTGAAAAATGAATGGCATGATTGGATTTCCGAGTCTCAGAGCTAATATATGCTGAAACTGCTCAAGATTAAGCACAGTGCCTTGCTGCTGCTTACATGGGATAAGATAACTTTAGTGCTGGTCAAAATTCAATTCACCATTCCAGAGCTCTCAGAAGCACATTAATCTTATAGTCCTAATTGGGTGCCAGTAAATTGACTTTGAATAATACAAACTGCTCAATATTTTCTAAGTTAATTCTAAACCAGTGAGTTGAGACAACATTGCCAGATGTACTTTTCCTAAATAGACCTAATTCATTCACAGGTTAATTGCGAAGTAGACTTCCTCCCAGAAAGCAAAGCTTGGCAAGACCCAGTGAATGTAATCATTATGCTAAAAAGTAGGACATTGTAATGAAGTACTGTATGCTAATTATGTATGGTTTGCATGTGCAAGTTAGCATTGCATAAGCTTTTCATTGCTGCACAAAAGAACATAAGATCACAATGGAATCTGGTTCAACATTCACTTAAAATTTACTCAATTAAGAAATTGCCTTTATATTGATCTGATTTGAAACCTGCATAGGCTACATAGTTTGAGTAAGCAGCCATGTCACAAGATCACAAAACATAATTGGAGGAAGAAGTTCATTTGCTCAAATCTTTACAGAACATCCATCCTATCATCTTCCCAGCACAGCATGAAACTTTCTCAAATGAATCCAACAATCTCATCTCAACCACTTTTCTTCATACCCATTCGAGGAGTGATTTCTCTATGTCTAAAGCAATACTTTCTGGTATCTGTCCTGAAAATATCCTTAACAATCATGATCCTATGCCTTCTTCTCCTGCTGTCTGGGTGTATTGGTCTGGATTTACCTTATACTATTTGGCATCCTGCATTATCTTCATTGCTGATTACAGGTGATAATGAAGATGACTCCATTAAGGTCAGAAGAAGAATAGTCTAGGACTGTATTCTCTAGAGTACAGAAGAATTAGGGGAGATCTTATTGAAACATATAAGATTCTTAAAGGGGTGGATAAAGTAGACAGTGAGGGACTGTTTCCTCTGATAGGAGAATCTATAACTAGGGGTCATAATCTTAAAATTATGGGTCAGTCTTTTAGAACAGAGTTGAGGAAACATTTCTTCACTCAAAGGGTAGTGAAATTATGGAATTCACTATCCCAGAAGGCTGCAGATGCTCAGTCCTTGAACATTTTCAAGGCTGAGACTGATAGATTTT
Source organism: Hydrolagus colliei (assembly GCA_035084275.1). Lineage (NCBI taxonomy): Eukaryota > Metazoa > Chordata > Chondrichthyes > Chimaeriformes > Chimaeridae > Hydrolagus > Hydrolagus colliei. Next base: position 30,747,865 of record CM068743.1, on the reverse strand, counting down.
TAAAATATAGAGGGATTAGGGGATATGGGGATAGGGCAGGTAATTAGATTTAGGTCAGAAGATCAGCCATGATCTTATCAAATGGCGGGGCAGGCTCGAGGGGCTGAATGGCCTACTCCTACTCCTAATTCTTATGTTCTTATGTTCTTAAGATGACCACGACTCAGCAGATATACCTGTGCAGACACTGTATCCATCATATCACTCACCCTCTTTGATCCTCATGAGCTGAAATCTTTCAAATACCTTGTTCGGCATAACAAAACAAATCTCAAATCCCATACATTTAGGTTCAATTGGGATAGGGAGTTAACTGATCAAGTTGCAGAGCTGAAATTGAGAAGATATCCCCAGGAGATTAGCCACCGATTGACTCCCTTGGTTCACTGCGAGCACAAGTCACTTCCAATCTCATATCTGTACCTTGTGGAATGCATTTCTTTAACTGTTGCGCGAGGTAATCTTAACATTAAATGATGCAGCCGATTATTTTGTGTTGGATAGAGTATGGCATGCACTATATCCATTTTGGAGACGTTTTCTGTGCAACTTGAGTGATGACCTGCCGATAAATTCCACAAATTGCTGCAAAAATTGATTTCTGAGTTATGTGACCTACCTACAGTATATTAGTAATTATATGTTTTATATGCAGATACATATACCTCCTTCAAACTCTGCCTCATGCTCTGCCTCATTGGGACATCCTCCTGCATGAAAGGCACTATATAAATGAAAATTGGTATTATATCTTCGCCCACAAAATACACAGTCAACCATTTTCCAATACATTCTGTGAAGCATTTTAGGCATCTCAATAAAGTGATAAGGCACTATATCAAATGAAACATAAGAACATAAGAAATAGGAGCAGGAGTAGTCCATTCGGCCCATCGAGCCTGCCCAGCCATTCAGTCATGGCTGATATTCTAATCTAACTCCAGCTACCTGCCTTATCCCCATACCCCTTAATCCCCTTATAATTGAAAAATCTATCTAACTCAGTCTTGAATATGTTCAAGGACTGAGCATCAACAGCCCTTTGGGGTAAATAATTCCATACATCCACCACCCTCTGAGTGAAGAAGTTTTTTCTCAACTCAGTGTGAAAAGGCTGACCCCCTAACTTTAAGATTGTAACCCCTGGTTTTAGATTCTTCAACCAGGGGAAACAATCTCCCACTGTCTACTTTGTCGTGCCCCTTAATAATCATATAGGTTTCTATAAGATCCCCTCTAATTCTTCTATATTCCAGAGAATATAAACCCAAGTTAATCAACCTATCGTCATAACTCATCCCCCTCATTCCAGGTACTAACCTAATAAACCTACGCTGCACTCCCTCCAAGGCAAGTACATGCAAGTTCATGCTTTCTTAAATAAGGAGACTAAAACTGCACACAGTATTCCAGATGTGGTCTCACCAGGCTCTATACAGCTGCAGCAATACTTCCCTACTCTTATACTCTAACCCTTTCATAATGAAAGCTAATATACTGTTAGCCTTCCTAATTGCCTGCTGCACCTGCATACTAACTTTCTGTGTTTGGTGTACAAGGACACTCAAGTCCCTCTGCACGCTAGCACTTTCCAATCTTTCCCCCTCTAAAAAATAACCTGCTCTGATGTTTTTGCGACCTAGGTGGATGACTTTGCACTTCCCTACATTATACTTCATCTGCCACCTACCTGCCCACTCACCTAACCTATCTATATCATGCTGCATTTTTAAAATATGTCATCCTTGGTATTAACGCTTCCTCCTAGTTTCGTATCATCAGCAAATTTAGATATATTAAGCTCGATGTCCTTATCTAGATCGTTAATGTACATGGTAAATAGCTGAGGCCCAAGCATTGATTCTTGTGGCACTCCACTAGTCACATCCCACCAATCTGAGAAAGACCCGTTTATCCCTACTCTTTGTTTCCTGCCCATTAACCATTCCCTAGTCCATGTTAATATGTTCCCCCCAATTCCGTGGGCCCCTATCTTTTGGATCAACCTTTTATGCGGCACCTTATCAAATGCCTTCTGGAAGTCCAAATAGACTACATCCACTGATTCACCCCTATCTAGTTTACTCAAAATATCCTCAAAAAATTCTATGAGATTTGTCAAACATGACTTCCCTTTTGGAAAACCATGTTGATTTGGCCTAATTATATCGTGCTCCCCTAAGTATCCCACTAAAACATCCTTAATCAAGGATTCTAAAATTTTTCCTATCACTGATGTCAGACTAACTGGCCTATAGTTCCCCATATTTTCCTTTCCACCCTTTTTAAATAGTAGTGTGACATTTGTGATCTTCCAATCCATGCGGACTGTTCCAGAATCCAAGAAATTTTGGAAGATCAGACACAAGGCCCGCACTATCTCATAAGCTACCTCTTTTAAACGATTATTATTCAATAGCACAATTTAGTGCAACGTCAAAGTATTGTGGATTATTTTGCCATCGTTGTGGAGCATTTACAATATGTTCCCACCGTTTTTGTGATTCAGCCAAGCTTTCCTGTATTATTCCTTTTAAAATATGGCAGGCAGCAGTGCCAATGCATAATGATGATAGCTGTCATCATTACCAGCAGCTGAGAAAATGATCTAATGCTGTCAGGAATACGAATGTGTATGCAGCACAAAAATCTTGTAGATGTACAAGCAAACTGTTGGCAAGATGGGAAATTAATAAGTCTTTTAAAGTGGATCCAGGAAGAAATAATGTTGCAGGGACCATACATAATCATTTGCTGCATCTTGATAACCTGTAGAACGGAGGGGGTCAGCAGCAGTAATTTCCTTAAATCGACACAGCGATCTTGGCATCCAGCTGAAAATCTACTCAGTTCAGAGCTTTGAGGTTGTTGAATCATCTGTTTTGTTCCAATCTTGATAAAAGCATTAATAGGACGAGATGATTATAAAATACATCTGAACATGTCCACCCTCCACAGCTTCTCCCGCATCCCCCACCCTAGCTCTGGCTCCCAGGTGGCTTTATAAAGCACATTGAGATGTACCCCGCAATGTGATTTAAGATTTGGAGCATCCTCAAACTCAGGTTTAACTGATGCACCTCTTTGACCATGCTTTGAATCCTCTTTCCCCTCTCCACCCTCTTCGGTTCACATCTCAATTCAAGTCTACTTTGTAATTAACCTCTGGAGCAATTCAGCTCAGGTGGCCAGCAAGCTGTATCAAGCATTTTGAGATATCCTCCTGATCTGAAAGGTGCCATATAAATGTGAATTAATGAAAATAATTCTTGCATTTGATATAGCACCTTATCACAATGTTGAGATGTCTCAAAATGCTTCACAGAATATACTTTAAAGTGAACTGACTGAATATTTTGTGGACAAATAATATATTGTATTGTAAATTCAACAGCTGGTTTCGAACTGCAGGATAATGGCTTCAAAATTAAAATTAAATGTAAGAACATTCAAAATCTTTCTCTGCATAGAAAGAGGCCATTTGGACCATTGTGCCTATGTTATCTCTGTGAAAGAGCTATCCATCAAATTTCATTCACCTGACGTTTTCGCACTCTATTCAGATGTTTATCTAATTCGCGCTTTAAAAAAATCATGATTACAGGGACTGAACTCTATGTTAAAGAGAATCTCGCAACCTCTTCCATAGCTCTTTTGACAATTATCTTAGTTCCTCTAGTCATTGACTTGAGAACACAGTGGAAATCATTTCTCCCTGTTTAAGATTATCAAAATTCCCAGGAATTGTTCAAAATTCTGGACAAACTTAATTTTTTTGTGAATATATATCTTAGCCTTATATCTTAGCCCCAAAGGATTGCAGGCTTCTGGTTATTTCTCCAGAACAATGTTCAAGATCGACCACTTTCCTCCAGACTCTCATTTTCATCCTGACCTGTATTATTCATATGCTCATTGCTGCTATTGCCAATACATTGTGGTATTGAAGAAAGCTGCGGTTGATAGATTAATACAATCTTTCCCAGTTAGCCTCTACTAAGAGATGCCTTGCAGTGTAAACAGACCACTTTAAGTTAATCACTGGGATTCTAGGCACCAGAAGTCTTTTTTTTGCTTTTTAAAGTTGGCAAATGACCTATATTTTTCTGAGGGCGTAACATAATGATGATTTAGATTTAACTCTCCTGCTGCTGATGATTGTAGTATTTGCACCTTTGCAGCATACAATGCTCCAGCACAACCAACTGAACTCTGTTGAAGAATTAACTTTTATTATAATTGACCTGAGGAATGGTCTGAATGCCGATTAAACAAAACACAACAGGCCTTACCCAATAGAAGGTCCTCTGTCTTCCACAAAGACTCTTATCCAAACATAACACTGTTCCATTCACATAGTAAGAGGCTGATATCAAGGTAAGTGAATGATGTCCTCTATGGGATTGTATTGCTTCAATTAAACTGGTTTGTTTGATGTGAACTTAACTGTATAGAAGGGAGAAAAACTGAATACCGGTAGCTTCTTTTCAAACATCTTATTCAACCCATATCCAAGCAAGGATTTCAAGATAATAACAAAGTAATATAACCATTCAATTTTTACAGCACCTTATCGTGACCCTAAGAAGCTTCAAAGCACTTTACAGTGTATTCTGTAAAGTGAATTGACTGCACATTTTGGGGTGAAACTCGACAACAAACAACAGTGGCCCACCAACAGTTGTGGATTGAGTGATCAAATTTTCATTATTATTTTTAAAAACTTTGTAGTAGGGTTTATTACCCATCGAAAAGTGTGTAGTAATAAGAGATTCAATATGGGTGGGGGGGGAGCTGAATGTGAGAGACAGATAATAGACCACACTACATCACTTTACAACAACAAAACTTGCATTTATATATCGCCTTTCACGCCGGGCACTTTGCCCATGTATATACAGTCAATTCATTTCACAGTATATTCTGTGAAAGGCTTTGAGACAACAACAACAACTTCAATTTATATAGCGCCCTCCACGCTGGACAGCGTCTCAGAGCGCTTCACAGTGGCGGATTCCGGGGCCGAGCCAGGGGCAGGGATAGAAAGATGACCAAAGGCGCGGTCGAAGAAAAAGGTTTTTAGCAGTGATATGGAACTGGGGAGGCAAAAGGAGTGAGGATGGGAATTCCAGAGCCTCGGGGCATAGTGGCTGAAGGTACGGCCGCCGAGGATGGAGCGGCGGATTCGGGGGACGTGGAGGAGGCAGCGGGTGCTGATTTGGGGAGAGAGGAGATCATAGAGGTAGGGGGGGTGCAGAGAATTGGAGGGATTTGGAAACAATTTAGAAGACGTGAAAAGCGCTATATCAAATGCATGGATTTTTATTAAAACCCAAGTTATTGGACGGATTATTATCACCGAAAAGTGATCAACCAATTGACTAATAACTGAGTTCCTACTTATTGCTAGATAAACAGAGGCATGTGCAGTAAGCAAACTTGCCTAAGGTTTTGCCCTGCCCCAGAATTGAACCTGGGTCCTTTTGCTTACGAGGCAAGTGCTCCAACCAATACTGTACAGTACTCCATGATGGTTACGGTACATAAATATAATCAATGTGGAAATCTAATAAATAGTTGGAGGCCTGATTTGTGTGAAAAACATACTACACTGTATATCCAAATAATAATAAGAATCCATGTACTTGATATAGAGCTTTAGTATGAAATTGGAATGTTTCAAAGCCATTCACAGAATATAGCATAAAGTCCAGTGACTATATATTTGCAGGTTAATTTACCATCCAATTTGCACACAGCAACTTTCCACAAATAGTCATAAAGTGAGTGACTGATTATCATCTAGGGATTGAGTGAGCAAATTTTTTTTTTTCTTGAGGGTTTATTATCAGGCATGTGGAGTAAGGAAGCTTACCCAAGGTTTCGCCCTGACAGGAATCAAACCCAGGTCTCTCACTTGCAAGGCGAGTGCTCTAACCACTGAGCTACAGGACTCAAAGTGCTTGTCACTGAGCTGGGGAGTAAGGGAGAAAAAGAAAGGTGACCGAACATGTGGCTGAAAAGATCTGGTCTGACAGTGGGTCTGGAAACCATATGACGTTTAACAGTTTGAGTTGTGACAAAAGAAGAGAACGAAAAGATTAAGTTATTTATTTATTAATGGTCACCCAGCACCATGCTTAAGAGTATTCAAACCAGACTAAGTGTTCCAGTTATGTACGCCATCTACGCATGAAAATTTCCCTCTATCTGGAATTGAGACATGCAATGTACAGCTGGAGGGACCACACTGTTAATTCTGGAGAGCCTTTGATGCAGTTTGGCAAGAGCCAAGCCTCGGGTTATCCAATTGAGGTACCACTGGAGCCTAACGAGCTGAAATTGCATTGCTTGCCATTGGAAATACTGTCTGCTTGCCCAGCTAGGATCACCCTACCGATTAGGGCTTTAGCTTGCAGGGTTAACAGGAATGTTGCAATATGTATTTTCAGGTAAGAAAATGTAAGGATCCATTACTGAATTGCATTATATGTAAACCAATATCATGGCAAGCCTGTCCCATATGTGAGCAGTTAATTTGCAGGGTTTCAGTGTTTGAATTGATAACTCCAATTCAGTGGCTAAATCATTTGTAAAACAAATCATAAGCTTAACAACAGCAACAAAAAAATTACATTTGCAGAGCACTTTTCACATTGGGAGGATGTCCCAAGGCACTGGAAAATTGAATGTGTCAGACCTGATTCAGAAAGTACATTGGTGTAAAAATAGTCATGCAAATTATTCTTATTTCAAAGTCACCAGATCTTACTTTCACTTTAAAAAAAAAAAAACAAATTTTGAAATTGTATGAATAAGAAACGGGAATGGAAACCAAATGTTAAATCAAGCAGTGAACACTACAGCAATTGAAACTATCCTGTTTTGGTAATACCAGCACGAGATATGAAACACGAAAATGGCATAAGAAAAGCATTATTCATTACTTCAATCCCTCTATACTAAGATGAAGATAAACACTTCTGGGGCAAGATTACAACAAAGATATTGATAGAAATGGCCCTTTTTATCTTATGTTGCAGTAGTATGGTTCAACAAGAGGCTACAGGGCAGGAGTAGCAAAGTAAGATTAGAAGAGATGGTTTCTTTGGAGAAACAAACTGAGACGGGACCTTGGTTTAACATTTCATCCAAAGGACAATGCAGCATTCCTCAGTACTATATTATAGTGTCAGTCTGGTCTGTGAGTTCATAGATGGCCTACATTTGTGTCATAAATGTTTTTGTGGGAGTTTGTAATTATAATAATACTGATAATCAGAATCCTTGCATTTGATACAGCGCCTTATCACATCATCGAGACATCTCAAAGCACTTCACAGAATTTATAATAATCATCCTTGCAATTGACATAGCATCTTATCGCATCTTTGGGATATTTCAAAGTGCTTCACAAAATATACTGTAAAGTGAATTGACTGTATATTTGTGGGTGAAACGCGGCAGACAATTGCGAGCAGCGGTGTTTCATAAAAGTTGCAAGGCTCTAATTGCTGAGTTACAGGACTCCACAGGTGAGAAATGGAGGGTACAAGGGATAGTCGGGAGCCTAGAGGCAGTCGAGCAAGATTGAAAGAGTGGGTGGAGCTGTGGCATAGATCAAATGTATGGTTAAGGGTAGGGTCCGTCGATATGGAAACTTTCCGATTTAGATATATCGATGGGCTCATATCGAGACATACCGAAATATCGATATTTTCGGGTTTTTCGTACTGCGCATGCGCGCGCAACGCACGCACTCGGAGTGCACACGCATTCGGGGTGCGCGCGCATTCGGGGCCTATCTCCTCAGGAGGTAAATATCTTTCTCTCTCTGTGTCTCTCACTCTCTCCATCTCTGTGTTTTTCTGTCTGTGTGTCCCTGTATCTCTCTCCCTCTCTCCTCTCTCACATCCCCCCCATCTCTATCCCCCCCATCTCTATCTATCTGTATATTATCACATCCACCCTGTCTCTCACCCCCCGCGCAGTCCCTCTCTCGCACCCTCCATCCCCGTCGTCTCTCGCCCCCGTCGTCTCGCTCGCATCCCGAATTTTTACCTCGATATATCGATTTTTCAATATATCGATATTTTTGAAATGTCTATTTCGGCATATCGATATGAAAATTATATCAGGTTTTAGTGATATATCGTCGGACCCTAGTTAAGGGCTTGGGCTTCATTAACCAAATGGACATTTCTCATTTCTGGCTTTATTATGGCTTTTAACAATTATAGTAAAATCCGGCACCCCTGGGACCTGGCCAATGCCGGTTAAAGCGCGTGCCGGATATTCGGCCGAAAACACGCAACAAAAATTGTTAACAAATTTTTAATGCATTTTTCCAGATAAATTCCGGTTAATCGAATGCGGACCTTTTTTTTTGCGATGCCGGTTATATGGAAGTTACGGTTGATCGGTTGCCAGATAATGGGGCTTTCACTGTACTAGCTTTTATGACTATAAAGTGCAATGAAAGCCCTGTTGTCGCTCCATTCTAATTTTATTCAGTTCCCACTTCTAAAAATCAATCCACTGCTTTCAAAGAACTTCCTACTTTCTCTAATACGCTATATAGGTCTACCATTAGCTGTGACCCATCAATACTCATAATTTCAATCAGAACCATTAAATAATGAGTATTTCCAAATTTACAGTATTAGCTGCAAATCAATTGTTTGAATTGAACCTAAAAAAAGCTTATTAAAATCAGCGAAAGCAGAATCAAAGAATTAATTTGAATTCAGTTGGAAAGCCCTATTTGCACAAAGTTTTGCTCGGGCCCAAGCCTTGCTTGGTTGATTGATGAGAGTGGCTCTGACACAGGAACAACCACTTGTAACAGTGTCAAACACCAAACAATATGTAACAATATGTAATACAGTCACAGGAAGGTACATATGGGGAAGGAGGGAGGAATGGGCCTAAATTGCAAAAATTGAAAAAGGATTCGCAACAAGTAAAATCCCCAGATGCGTTGTAGTAAATCCCAGATTTGTTGTAGCTGACCCTCTGGAACACTGCTCGGAGGTCGACTTCATGGCAGTAGGAAGGGAGATAGGTGACTGAGAGACAGTCTGGAGGGTTATCCACAATACACAAGAGATTCACAATTTGTGAACACTACTTTACTACAATGCTCCATATCTCTCCACTCCAAGATTGGTCTATCAGTCAGCTGAGTGTAGCACTTTCAGACATCCTCTCGATGTGAAAGACACAAAATAAAGGTAAATTTGTATTGTATTGTTGTTCTTTCGACCCCAATCTCTTTATCTGCCGATGATAGATTTCTTAAGATAATTAGTCTCAGCTCAGAAAATATTTTCTTTCCCTAACTTTCACATCCGTTCAAACAGTTTTAGTATCATAATGCATTATAATATAATTTGATACAATGTCTAGTAAGTTCAAATATCACAACATGCTGCACAGTAATTGCTATCAAGTGCAGTAACTCTATAGGCAGACAATACCTGAAAGGTAGTGGACTTGAATCCACAACCTGTTGACTCAGAGACAAGAGTGCGATCAACTGAGGTAGGCTTTCCATTTCTTTCTTTAGCATTACTGTTGTATCTTACTTCCATTGTTGAAGCAGGAATTAGTCTTTTTAGTAAGCTGCAATTCTCTTTGCACACTTTGCAATCAAGGACTCATCTTCTTTACATTCAATGGAAAAATTGAACACACAATCAGCTGCAATCGTTCCATTTCAACACTGAACCTCTTCAAGCATGTAATGAAAATTATTTCCAACTTTACTTAAATATATCCTATTCCCATTGTTGGGACTCAAGACATTTCACGCATCATTTGCAACACTGCAGTAAAAAGGTGGTGGTATTGGCGGGGCTGGGTGAGGGGAGAGAGGTGGTGGGGTGGGGTTCGGGTTTGCAGAGTAAGATGAAATAATTATCACTCCCGTTAATTATCCAATCGTACTGCAGCCTCACTTGGCCTCCGGGTCTGTCAATGTTCAATGCGTTACCAGGTTTCTCTTGCTTGAATTTTCTTGACTATGTCATGAATCAAGAAATATTCAATCAAGAACATTTATTTTATTGGCCAACAGAAAAGGTTGGCCACCACTGCTCTAGGCCGACATTCAAATGCAGATGGTGCCATCCATTGGCTGAGACATTCAACTGAGGTCCTGGCTGGCTGTTCATGTGGACATGAAACAAAATCCTAAAATCCTTGCATTTCATATAGAGCTTTCATTTGATGAGGGCATCTCAAAGTACTTCACAGGATATAATGTAAAGTGCAGTGACTGTGTGTGTTTGTTAAGGACATAAAAGTGTAATTTTAAGTCTATATGATTATTATCATAGCACAAACTGCAGTTAACTTTGTGGAGTCCTGTAGTTCAGTGTTTAGAGCACTTACCTTGCAAGCTGGGTTTGATTCCAGGCAGGCTGAAACCATGGGCAAGTTTCCTTACTCCGCACACCCAATAATAATCCCTCCGAAAAAACCAATAATAATTTGATCACTCAATCCATGACTGTTTGTGGGACACTGCTGTGCTTTCTGTGTTTCATCCATAAATTCACTTTACAGAATGTTCTGTGAAGTGCTTTGAGATGTCTGGAAGACTATATTAAATGCAAGGATGATTATTATTATTATTAACTTCAAACCTATTTACCTAGCAGTAAGTAGGAACTTAGTTGTTAGTCGATTGGCAGATCACTTTTCTGTGGATAATGATTCTTTCAAAAAAATAACAAATTGATCACTGAAACCACGCCCGTTTGTGGGACACTCCAGTGTCATATTTGGCCTGCAAATATAGTCAATTCACAATGCAGCATATTCTATGAATTGCTTCAAGACTTCTCAAAGACATGATGAGGTGCTATATCAAAATGCCGATTATTATTATTATAAGCCTCAAAATGCCAAGCAAAAGGATCAGTTTATTATTTTTGCTGTCAATTTCCTGTGTAAGGTCTCCAATGTTCCCACAGACTTTTAAAGCTTAAAATATTTCCTTTTCAGAGGCTGTAATTTAAAATACCAATACTGTGCAGTATTATGAAACCACAAATTGCTTTAATTAGATGTGAAATCTAAAATGTACCTAAAGTAATTGGAAACATTGTAAAAACTTATTTCACTGTGTATTGCTGGTGCCCTATTTTCTGGTCTATTAAAATCAATGTCTTTGATGTTGATGGACGAAGTCTGAATGATCATATTTTTTCCCTTATTAGCCCAGCACTGATTATTTCCAAAACACACTTTTCTTTTTTTAAAAGATATCTGGGATATATATTCTAATTATAAAGGGCAGAATCCCCACCAGCATCATCGTTGAGAAGTTGACATAGTCAGAATGGCATTAGTTCTTATTGTAGAATGAAACTTACCTTAAAACCTTCCTTTATTCCCTCAAACTAGGGAACTCAGACAGATGCCATTGAATCATGATAATCTTCGCATTTGATATACATTAACATATCATGCTTATCACATTAGTGAAATGTCCCAATGTGCTACACAAGATTTTATTGTGAAGGGTAGTTACTGTGTAGTTCCGCTCTTTCCTTTCAATTCACTCACTCCTTGAACCTCTCCAATCAGGTTTCCGCCCTATTCACAGCACAGAAACTGCCCTGGTTAAGGTTACAAATGATATCCTAACCGCCTGTGACCAGGGCTCCCTCTGCCTCCTCGTCCTCCTTGACCTGTCTGCTGCGTTCGACACAGTCGATCACACCATCCTCCTCCAACGTCTTTCCTCCCACCTCAACCTTCAAGGCACAGTCCTTGACTGGTTCCATTCCTACTTGACCCACCGTTTACACTTTGTATCTTCCAATGGTTTTTTCTCAAACCCCCGCACAGTTACTCACGGCGTCTCTCAGGGCTCTGTCCTCGGCCCCCTCCTTTTCACCATTTATACACTCCCTCTGGGCGATGTCATCTGCAAACATGGGGTAAATTTCCACATGTATGCGGACGACACCCAGTTGTACTTTTCTGCCTCATCCCTCAACCCCCAGACCATCGATGTTCTGACAGCATGTCTGTCCGACGTCGAGTCCTGGACGAGGGAAAACTTCCTGCAATTGAACGTGAGTAAGACCGAGGCCCTCATGATCGGCTCAAGCCAGCGCCTCCGCACATCGGGCGCTGCCAGCCTCAACATCCAAGGCTGTACTCTCCACCTCACAAAGCCAGTCAGGAACCTCGGCATCACGTTCGACCCCAAACTCTCCTTTCTCCCCCACATCCGTGCCTTGACCGGCACCGCTTACTTCCACCTGCGCAACATTGCCAGGCTCCGCAATTATCTTACCCCCCACGCTGCCGAAACACTCGTGCACGCATACATCACCTCAAGGCTGGACTACGGAAACTCTCTCATCGTCGGCCTCCCCAGCTCCTCCATTCACAGGCTGCAGGTCATCCAAAACTCTGCAGCCCGTGTATTATCACGCATCCGCCTCCGCGACCATATAACCCCCACCCTCGCCCGTCTCCACTGGCTCCCCATCCTCCAGAGGATCGAATTCAAGATCCTCGTCCTCACCTTCATGGCCTTGCTCCGCCCTACTTAACCAATCTACTCTCCCCCTACAAGCCCACCCGGACCCTCCGTTCAGCAGGACTTGGCCTGCTCCAAGCCCCCCGACCGAACCGCCCCACCATCGGAGGCCGGGCCTTCAATTTTTCTGCTCCGACCCTATGGAATTGCATCCCCCAATCCCTCCGTCTCGTTTCTTCCCTTTCCTCTTTCAAGGCTGGTTTGAAGACTTTCCTCTTCGACCATGCCTTTTGTTCCACCCAGAATTTTTCGACCTCCCCTACATGTCTCACCCCTCCCCGTACACTCCCCTCCCAGCTCGGGTCACACGCCTCCTGTGCAGCGCCTTGGGACGTCCTCCCGACGTGAAAGGCGCTTTATAAGTGTAATTTGTTGTTGTTGTGGTTGTAGCCAATGCAACACCCAATTTTCACCCAGAAATGTTCTGCAAACAGCCCATGAGACCTGGGTTTGACTTTCACTAGGGTGAAACGTTGGGCACCTATCCTTATTCCACGTGCCTCTGTTTACCTAGCAGTAAGTAGGAACCCGGTTGTTAGTCGATTGGTGGATCGAAGTTGTTGTTGCTGTTATCATTTTTCCAATAATTCCTTCCAAAAAATAATAACTTGGTCACTCAATCAGCGACTGTTTGTGGAACACTGGTGTGCGCAATTGGCGACTGCTTTTCCCCACAAAATATAGAGTCAATTCACTTTAGAGTATATTCTGTGAAGTGCTTTGAAATTTCTCAAAGACGTAATAAGGCACTATATCAAATGCAAGGATGATTATGATTAATTTTGTGCCTTTATCTGTGCTTGCTGCCCATCGTTTAAAATTGCCTTTTCAAAATTGTATTAAATTCACTTTTTAAATAATTTTATATCAGTGCAAAGTGTTTTGGTGCCAGATCAAATGCAAGGATTATTATAATTGCTGATGGTCATTTACAAACATCAGCAAGTTTGCGATATGAAAGAACAAGAAATGCGAATCAGTGCATTCAGATTCAGTTTTACACAAAATTAAATCACTTGCTATACACAAATCTAAAGCTTTATAAGGGCCACTTGTCTTCAAGAAATGTACATATCAAGACTCTCCTCCTAGATTTTCCTGAATGAGCCTCATTTCATTGGAAAGTAACACAAATAGAACTGTATGCCAAATGTTACTGTTTTGATTACTTTAATATGCAACAGAACGTTTGATGTAATTTGCAAAATGTCAGTTGCAGTTTATGTAATCTGGTCTATTTGCACAAAAACTCTGACAAATGTATTGGATAAAATTCCCACTGGAATTCAGATTATTAAAATAATTTTGTTGTTGTTATTGTATTTACCAGACTACAGGTTGGTTACAACAACAACAACTTCAATTTATATAGCGCCCTCCATTCCAGACGGTGTCTCAGAGAGCTTCACAATAATGGATACCGGGGCAGAGTCAGGGGCAGGGGGAGAAAGGTGACTGAAGGCATGGTCGAAAAGAAAGGTATTATTTTATCTTTAGCTGAGACCAGAAACTGGGAAGAGAGGGGGGAGAGGCAAAGGGAATGTGGAAGGGAGTTCCAGAGCCTTGGGGCATAGTGGCTGAAAGCACGGCCGCCAATGGTGGAGCGGAGAACTCGGGGTACAAGGAGGAGGCCAGACCCGGTGGAGTTACAGTATTATTAGATACTGGTCGATCAGAATTTCTAGATACACAATAATAATGATCCTTGCTTTTGATATAATCTACGATGTTCAATCTATGACTCTTTCTTGGACACTGTTGTGCGCAATTGGCTGCCGCATTTCACCGACAAAATATACAGTCAATTCACTTTACAGTACATTCTGCGAAGTGGTTTGAGAAGTCTTGAATATGTGATAATGCGCTATATCAAATTCAAGGTTTATTATAGATTTTTCATGTTGGGAGCACATTCTAAAGTACTTCAAGATGTAGTGACAATACCTTTGTGGGCAAATGTGGCAGCCAATTTGCACATAGAATTGCTCATAAATAATTGTGAATATAATGCAATTTACACTTATATAGCATGTTTTATGATGGGAGGAATACTTTCCAGTGCCTGGCATGAATAGTGCTATACAAGTGTGATTTTGTTGTTGTTGTTGTTGACAATACTGGATGGGCACCAGAGTTGAAAATGGGAACTAAAGGGGGTGGGGACAGGAATGTCGAGGTATGTTTTGGGGGCATCTTAAGGTAAGCCTACTCGTTGGCCAAATATAGCTCATTTTAAAGCAGCCAGTGCCAAGTAATTGTATTGCTCATTTTGCTCACATTTATGGTGTTTTCCTTCTATCTTGACGTTCAAACCTGTTATATCTTACACATCTAATGCTCAACCTTATCTGGAATCAGCAATGCTAGTAATGTGAAAGAAAGAACTTACATTTTTATAATATCTCCTTAGGCCAAAATATTTCCCAAGTGCCTCACCATAATTAGGTTTTGAGGTTATTTTGTCCCATAATATAGCAGTAATCTTTGCATTTGATGTCTCAAACCTCTTCACAGAATATGCTGTAAAGTGAATTGACTGCATATTTCGTGGGTGAAACATGACGGGACAATTGTGCACAGCAGTGTCCTACAAACATTCGTTGACCAAATTATTGTTTTTTTTAAGCGATCAGCCGATCGACTAACAACCAGGTTCTTACTCACTGCTAGGTAAACAGAGGCCTGTGAAGTAAAGAAACTCGCCCAATGTTCTGCCCTGCCCATGAATCAAAACCCAGGTCCTCTTGCTTGCAAGACAAGTGATCTAACCACTAAGTTACAACAACAACAACTTCGATTTATATAGCGCCCTCCACGCCGGACGGCATCTCAGAGCGCTTTTACAGTTACAGTACTCAACAGCCATGAAGTGAATGACTAATTTAGCTGGAGGATAGTTGGTCAGGACATTGGAAGAAACTTTTGCTTTTTGAATAGTATTTGGGATTTTTGAGCAGGCAAAACCATGCTTGGTACTGATTATTAGGAAAAGTCCATAAAACATACTTGTTTGAGTTCACGAGATCTCAGACACAGGGAGAATGGTCTTTATCCTGCAGGCGGTCAAGGGCACTGGCATTTGTCACAAAAATACATGGAAAGATTTTTGCTCTCACTCAGCTAACTCCCTCCGTTTTTGCTCTCCCTCAGCTAACTCAGTCAATCCATGATTGTTTATGGGACACTGCTGTGTGCAACTCGCTGCCTTGTTTTGCCCACAAATATACAGTCAATTCACTTTACAGTATATTCTGTGAATCACTTTGAGAGATCTAGAAAACATGACAATACGCTGTATCAAAATGCAAGGATTATCATTATTATTATTATTATTTGCGCATCTTATTGTCTAAACATGCAGAAACCCATCACCACATTTAACTGTATCTAAACCAAATAGAGTTAAGTACATCTCATCCAAATTCCAGGGGTATTTATTGGAATGGAATATGCACTCTCTCCCTGGGAGGGATACATTTGCTTACCTAGTTCTGTATAGTATTTGGGGCAGGTTTTGCAAGAGCCAAGGCTTGTGGACCTGAGTGTATGTTGGGGTACTGCTGGAGTCTAACCAGCTAAATCCATATAGTTTGCCATTGAAAGCATTGACTGGCAACCATTATCACTGCTTGTCTACAGCTCAGATATCAGCTGCTTTCCTCTCTGCAAGCAATCAAGATGGATTCCAAGTGCTGGATGCATGAAGGCGTGTTCATAAATGCAGACTCCAGTTAACTTCCAGCACCTGTCATCCAAACTTTAGGGTTTCTTCATCGGCTAATTTGTGGACATCTGCCTTCAGTGTGGTGGGAGGACCTTTACAGGATACCTCATGATGTGAAAAACCACAGTGATGCTCTCAAGATCCATGTTCAATGCCGCGTACCAGGCTTACTCAGCACCAGCTGCTTAATCCAGGTCCTCCTGTGGCAAATAGATGCCTGCTATGAAACTGCCTCCCCCTCCTAGGTGCTGAGCAGCGTAGCCTAGAGCCCTCCCTCCCTGTAGCTGTTTCCTGCGTTTGGACTTTAGAAATTGGTGGGAGGAAGCCTCCCCATTGCAACTCCAGTTCAGATCCATAAAGGAGTATTGTTTGCAAACAGGTGTTATATGCTGCTAGCTTGACCTGCATTGGGACCTAATCATTCTTGAAGTCCTCCAGCGCCTTGAGACATCCTCCCGAAGTGAAAGGCGCTCTATAAATGTAATTTTGTTGTTGTTCTTGATGAAGTGAAATGAGCATGCTTCAGGATACCTTGTATAACGTCCAATCAATCTTTCCCTCTGCAGCAGATAATCCACGGCTGTTTGTGGGACACAGCTGTGCACAATTGGCTGCCACATTTTGCCCATGAGTATACAGTCAATTCCATTTACAGTATATTCTGTGAAGCATTTTGAGATGTCTAGAAGATGTGAAAAGCGCTATATCAAATGCAAGGATTATTATTATAACAACACCTAATCGCAGAGCGCGAGGACAGTGTCCAGGCAAACGTTGGTGTCCACTTTGACCCTGAAGTACTGATAAGAATCAACAATGGGACTGATACCTTGTATATCTGCCGATCAATTCCTCCCTCTACATCGGATCGTTTGTAACACAGCTAAATTAATGATCATTAATGATGACTGGAACATGCAACCCAAACCAGAAAAAATGTTTGTTGTGACTCTGCCCCCCACAAACCCCTACTAGCCCTATTCTGGAAAATATTCCTCACTCCAAAGCATCAATAGATCAATAGTTCTTACAGTTCAGGAGATTTGACAGGGAAGATTTCTATCTACCAGACATGTAAACCGAATTTTCAAATCACAAGCTATATTTCTCACCATTAAGCAGTCTACACACAATAGGAAAACACTGCATAAGCAAAAGCACACACACACACACACACACACACGAGTCATCATTTAGCTCCTATAATTCCTTCTTTGCACTTATGTGGCAGCTTCACAGACTGTAGAAAATAGGCCATCAACCTGAATACTTGGAGGCACCACACAGTCTTATTTGTATTGGGAAATCAGTATTTTATGTGTAGAAAAAGCCCAAAATCTATGCTATTTGCAGCAAAAGCAGAATTGCTATAAAAATTAATTCCACTTGACAATCGTTTTGATGTTGGGGTGCAAAATTTGATGCTAACCATGAATGTTCGCAAATCTTGCAATTGTTTATTCCTTGCCCAACCATGAAATCTTACTAAAATGACATAATTTACACCCTAGTTCTGTTAACCATTTATAATCGACATTAATCCCTTTCTCCAAACAATGTTAAGTTACCTAATAGACAAAGACACGGCTCTCTGGACACCATAAATGAATCAGCAACCGTTGCAGACCATTGCAAAAATGATGAAACAGCCTTTTATTCTAAGGTGATATGTACAAGAAAGCTGTCTAACATTTTTATATATATATACTGTGTAAAAGAGACGTTAAAAACCGATTGCACTGTGCTTACATTGTTTTATACATTGTAGTAAAATTGTAATAAAGGCAATAAAAACAGGCATACAAGACATCAATAATTGTGCAGAGGTTTCACCCTCTCAGGAAACAGCTGGACAAAGAAAGATTGCGCCAAACAAAATAGGCAGGTTTTCCCAGAATTACGAATGATACAATTTTGCACTAGACTGTTCCAAATTCACTCGCTCATAATCTGGAACTGCAGGCACTTAACTGTTCCAATCTTTTCCACTTTTTCACACAACTTAGAGAGGGACAAGCCCTGAAAGCAAGTGTTTAAAGAAACACTTTTCCAAACTCCCAGATGTACGTTACAGTTATCACAGTAATAGCAGTGATCAAACAAAAGTCACTTAATTTGTAATGTATTTTATACTTAAACACACACAACAAAATCGTTTCCCCTCTTTCTCGCTCAAGCTTTCACAGATTTCATTGTCTGTTACAGAATCGCTCACACAATATACTACATTGAACGGGGCGTTCACAAAGTCTTGTTATCCACTGTTGTTTTTCTTACAAGAATTTTTATTTTTTTGTTGCAGACGAGTCGAGTGTAACAAAGTTTGATATCAGTAAGTTCCTCATCACTCCATCCATATTGTAGAAGATGTCTCACCAAGAATAGGAATGGACGATTGTGTGCCATAAAAATCATGACTCACGCCAATCCTCTGGATGTCTAAATAGAGTTAAACACTTGTACAGAATACAATTAAGTACATCTAAACACAATTATCATCATTCTTCCACGTTTCAGTTGATCAGTGCACTGTATAAAAAAGAATGGGGATAACAAGACTTTGTGAACATCCCTGTATTGGAGCACTGGAAGCACTAACATGGTTTCCTACTTGACTAAATAGATGTACTTTAGCACCACAACCACAACTTGCATGAAAAACAGCCTCGTGATTTCCCTTCTTAACCTTGCCTCCTACTTTCAAACAACTTGATCTGAGATGAACTGCTTTGTGGGCAGGAGTCTTGGTGCTGTGGGTGGGGGAGTGGGGAGGTGGGGGTGGGGTCAATCACACACCACAAATTGTGATTAGCTTTGACTTAGCATTCCACAACTTGAAGAATTTACTGGTTCTAACGCAAATGAAAAGGATTGAAGCAGTAACAAATGTGGGGTCATAGGATCTGTGTTCTATGATTACCACTGAAAAACAAAAACACTGCCAGATCCAAAAACATCCCAAGACACAGGTCACATTAAAATTGAGGTCGACGGACCGTGCAAAAATACCTTTTATTCAATGTTTACATGATTTGTACATGGAAAAAATGTCCAAAGTGGGGAAACGTGTAACAGAGTTCCTTATACCCAACAATCACACCCTTTTAAAGCCAAATGTAACATTCATCTGCACTGCAGACGTGGAAATCAGACAGCATTGTCCTCTATATACACACACACACACACAATAACAGGCATTCCTGAAGGGACAGTAGCAGAAACAGTACAACTATGAATTATCAGTCACACCATCTGGGGGAGAAGCAAACGACCATTGACCTCATGTTCTTCTGCTTCCATCTGATTGTCAGAGTGTGAGGGGAGGTGTTTTCATATTCTGGTGTGTGAACTGTCGCAGGTAACAAGACAGACGGTGGCAGATTAAGGCCGGTGAGTCTCATTTCACTTTACTGAAGGCACTGGGAAAGAGAGACCATGGCTGGAGAAACTGCTAGCGTTTAGCATTCTCCCTTGATTCTCAAGAAGTCAAATTTAAGATTTTTAAAATTTGATTTTTTTTTTTTAAAAAGTGACCTCTTGCCATGTATCAGTTGAAAGTTCCTTACTGTGAGTTCAGGGAAAGAAAGGCCGCCCCTTGTCTTGCATTTGTAATCGGGACAGTCTGGCTACCTGAGAAGGGGATGGGGGGACATCTTGCCTGTAGGGGCCTTTGGGAGGGTTGAAACTGGGTTCGGGGGTAGGACTGTAGGAGTCGTAGTTATTCCGGTCGTCCATGGGCTGCTCTTTCTGCCGTTGTTCCTCTTGACGAAGCAGCTCCTGTGTTTCCATTAAAACCCGAGCATTGACTCCGTATCCCAGGTACCCATTCCGGGAGCCCTGGTAACTGGAATATCTGGGATTGTCTTTTGCACTCTGAAACCCATCGCCAGGTGCATAGCCTTTATCCCACACATCTTGGGATAAGGAACTGGAATTCCTTTTACTCTGCCTGCAGACAATGCAAACACAATGAAAGATTCATAGGCACAAACTTCTTGAGATTTTGCCCTCTTACGGATAAAAATGCTTGGTCATTCATTATTTATAATGATCATTTTGCTGCTAAATTATGCATACATCATTATTGATAAATGCCATAATGGCATATTCGAATTGACACCTCATAGATCATACCATCATCCCCGTGGCTGTCATTTACTACTTTACAACTCATAAAACCAGAGCTGGGCATGAGTTGTAAAGGTTAGCTGATCGCTGTTTAGAAGGAGAAATTTCTGCCAACTTCAGCAGCCCAGCATCATCATCATACATGGAACTCATATAGTCTGAGCTGACACTCCAATGCAGAGCTGGGACATGCCATCCTTCAGATGAGACGTTAGCATGAGGGCCTGCCTGCTTCTTCAGGTGAACACTAAAGATCCTTTAACAGGCAGATAGGACCTCGATTTTAAATTTAATTCAAAATGAACCTCTGACGATGCAAAACTCCATCGGAACCATGTTGGAGTATCAGATTTCAAAGTTGTGTAACCTTCTGACAGAGTGTTACCAACTGAGTCAGGCTGACAAATAATAGCTTTGTTACGTATGGCATCAAACCATTGCAACTCTGCTGGCTGACACTGCCAGCAAAGTGCTCTGAGACGATTTGACAATGTGAAAAGACCCAATATCGCATATAACAGTATATGGGACATAGAAAATCACTTTACAGTATATTGTCCACAAAATATACAGTCAATTCACTTTATAGTATATTCTGTAAAGTGCTTTCAGACTTCTCAAAGATGCTATAAGGCGTTATATCAAATGCAAGGATTATTATGAATACATTTTGTGAAGTGCTTTAAGACATATTGAAGATGTGATAAGGCGCAATATTGAACACAAGGATTATTATTATTACCAACAGAAACTCTGTGTTCCTGAAGACCGATCACATCCTCACTGAAAGATTAAGGAATAGGATATTTGAGTCATACATGTTTAAATGAAACACTGAGATTTTTTTGGGGGGAGAGAGATTGGAAAGTGTTAGCGTGCAGAGGGACTTGAGTGTCCTTGTACACCAAACACAGAAAGTTAGTATGCAGGTGCAGCAGGCAATTAGGAAGCTAACAGTATGTTAGCTTTCATTATGAAAGGGTTAGAGTATAAGAGTAGGGAAGTATTGCTGCAGCTGTATAGGGTCCTGGTGAGACCACACCTGGAATACTGTGTGCAGTTTGGTCCCCTTATTTAAGAAAGGATGTACTTGCCTTGCAAGGAGTGCAGCGTAGGTTTACTAGGTTAGTACCTAGAATGAGGGGGATGAGTTATGATGATAGGTTGAGTAACTTGGGCCTATACTCTCTGGAATATAGAAGAATTAGAGGGGATCTTATAGAAACCTATAAGATTATTAAGGGGCACGACAAAGTAGATAGTGGGAGATTGTTTCCCCTGGTTGGAGAATCTAAAACCAGGAGTCACAGTCTTAAAGTTAGGGGTCAGCCTTTTCACACTGAGTTCAGAAAAAACTTCTTCACTCAGAGGGTGGTGGATGTATGGAATTCTTTACCCCAAAGGGCTGTTGATGCTCAGTCCGTAAACATATTCAAGACTGAGTTAGATAGATTTCTCATTTATAAAGAGATTAAGGGGTATGGGGATAAGGCTGGAGTTAGAGTCGAATATCAGCCATGACTGAATGGCGGGGCAGGCTCGATGGGCCGAATGGCCTACTCCTATTTCTTATGTTCTTATGAGATAGAGTCACAATAGCTAATGGGCCCCACTATGTCACTTCATTGCTTAATGTTTTTTTACGCAACCTCGCTCATATTTAGTTTAATTTTGTTTAACATTTAAACTCTTCTTGGAATATAGGAAAGGGCTCCCGAATAATTCTTGCAACTCATAGAAACAAATGAAAGTTCTTTAAACAAAGGAAGATGAATTATCAACATGGAAAGCTATACAATAACAGTCTAACTTGAAGACAGACATCTGGCAGTATGCTCCTGAACAGCACAGCCTTTTTGACACGTCGCACCCTCGTGTGTGTTGTGGTAAGGGAGGTTATATTTGTGGAGAGACTTGGAAATAACAATAATAATCCTTGTATTTGGTATAGAGCCTTATCATGTCATTGAGTTGTCTGAAAGCACTTCCGAGGATATACTGTAAAATGGGTTTGTTTATTTTGTGAGCAAAAGCTGGCACCCAGTTTAAGCACAGAAGTTCGAGCACTTCCATTCCACCAACGGCGGCCGTGCCTTCAGCCACTACACCTTCCAACTTTGGAACTCCCTCACTCCCCCCTGTCATGTTGCCCCTTTATTCCCCACATTCAAATCCCATCTAAAGACCTCAATTTTTGATTGTGCTTATGATCACCTCCTCGCTCTCCCTCCCCCCTTGGGTCATTGTCAGACTTCGCCACTGAGAAGCGCTCTGAGACCCTACCCCGTGTGAAGGGCACTATATAAATGCAAGAGCATGGAGATTGCATTAGAGTAGAGAACTCCTCTTGTAACAGCACAGATATTTGGGGTCAAATAGCCGTTTCCTGTGATTCTATCCGGCCACATGTGACAGATTACAGTTTGGCCAACGTTTTGAGAAATTGGACCAGACAGCATATTGCATATGTTAAACAAATACTTGTTAAATTTATTGTTTTTTAAACAAGTGAACTGGATTCAAAGAAAGGCAAAGTTGGTAAACTTTTCCTTCCTTTAAATCATTGGTTAGCTTTCAACTCCCCTTTAAAAAAAAAGTGCAGAATTTTAAATGTGCCTTTAGTGGCTAATTTGTTGGAGAAGAAACTGGATAATTGAAAATAAAATTCCGGACCACAAGCAAAATTCATTATTCAGCATGGTTAATGTGTAAACCTTCCTTGTACATTTTGTACACCAATTACTTTTATAGCTTCAGGTATGAAATTCAAATGACGAGCTTGACCTGATAAAGTCACATGCCCCGGTGTCCTTACCGTGGCAATGAGCTGTACTGCCGTTGTGCCTGTAGGAAGCTCTCCCTCTCCTCCTGTCTCTGTCGCTGCAGTTGAACCTCCACGGACACCGAGTGACGGCCGCTTTGAGTATAAGGGCTGGAGTTGGGCTGAAGAGGAATTGTAAAACAAATTAATTAAGCATTTCTGAGCGGCAGTTCTGCGCTGACACACAAGCCAAATGAACATTGCACTCACCTTCAGCATGGGGATTTGAAGAGCAAGGACATTGGTGGATATCCCAAAAATTCTTATGCTCTTGCGTCCAAATTACGTTCTTTTTCTAGCATTTTTGTAAATTTCATGAATCAAGCATATACCAATCTTTACATATTTGATATAGCACCTTGGGACGTTCTCCTGACATGAAAGGCGCTATACAAGCATACTTTTGTTGCTGTTGCAGCACCTATTACATTAGGAAGAATATCTCAATGCACTTTTCATTGTAAAGTATTAATGACTATGTATTGTTTTAGGCTATTGTGGCAGCCATTTCTCATACAGAAATGTCCCACAAACACCGTGAAATGAAAAAACAATTTTATCTGGGGGTTTGATGGCCAGGATATAAGGAGAAACTCGCTTCACTTTGAATATGTGTGATGCATCTCTAAAGTCCCCCTGAACAGGCTGACGGGACGGTTCAGCATCTCATCTGATAGATGGCACCTTTAACAATGGAGCATTCCCCTAGCACTGCATTGGAGAGTCAGTCTCGGAATGCACAAGTTCAAAATATCAACAAGGGGATTGAACCCGCAACCTTGTGACTTAAGAGGCAAGACTGAGCCAGGGTTTACAATGGAAAATGATGAGCATTTCCCATATGAGGACAATATTAAGTACAGTGCTTCCAGTTCAAATTGTTGATTGAACATGCTGCTGTGGAGAACCACTGCTCATTTCCTGGATGTTTTATGGGTCTGCTGCTGGTTAATGTTAATATTGAAACTGTGCAATAAAAAGTACATGAACTCAATATTTAAAGGTCTGCAATTATCTCCTTAAACTTTTTGTTTGAATTGGATATCTCTAAATCGCTATTATGGATCTGTTAATTGGATGCTGGGTCCTAAACATCATTCCTGGTTAATATTAAACTCAGTATTGCGGGTTTGTTCTAACCGACTGGAAGAAATAATAAGCACATCGGTTGTTCTACAAAATAAAATGTCAAAATGTTATTCAATAGGGGTTTTCCAATACTGAGTTCATTATGTAACAAATGTGTGGAACCAGAACTGGGAATCATGCAACCCAGGAGAATAAACGAGTTCAAAAATAAATCTGTAAGCACGCTTGTGTTTCATTTTTCCCTCACTTGCAGCTTGGAAGTATTCAACATCTACACAAATATTGCATAACAAGTAAGAGTTAATTATAGTTCCCAAATACCACGACACGAGCTGGAAATGAGCATTGCATTCTACAACAGTAACAAATTACACTTGTGTAGGTAGCGCCCTTCATATCGGAAAGAATTCCAGATACTAGTACAGGTGCATGAATATTCAAGCATTAATTCTCCAAATTGCTTCAGTCAGGAATATGGAAGCAAACCTGAGGTTACAAAAATTAGAATGCATTCAACTATGTACCAAGGGCAAGTAGTTTATATGGTTTAAGCCGTCATTAGTTTTTGTCAGGATTTCAATCAAACCTTAACATTTTTGTTGTTTGTAGTTAATTAAACTGATCCTTTACTATGCATGATTTAGTACCATCCATACAGAAATTTAATAGCATTGGAGACATCCCTGAACATTGCACAACTATTGTGAAGGCAAACTGACTTGCAGGTTGTCAAGATAATAATAATAATAATAATCCTTGCATTTGTTATAGCGTTTTTCACGTCTTCTAGATGTCTCAAAGTGCTTCACAGAATATACCGCTAAGTGTATTGACTGCATATTTTGTGGGTGAAACGCAGGAGCCAATTGCACGCAGCAGTGTCCACAGACAATTTTGGGGGGAGAGATTATCATCAGGCGTATGGAGTAAGGAAACTTGCCCAAGGTTTCGCCCTGCCTCGAACTCAGGTTTCCCACGTGTAAAGCGAGTGCTCTAACCACTGAGCTACACGACTCCACAAATAATAATTTGATATAGCACATTTCATTTCTTCTAGATGTCTCAAAGGGCTTCACAGAATATTCTGTAGTGAATTTACTGTTTTTTTGTGGGTCGAACCCAGGTCTTTTGCTTGCAAGACAAGTGCTCAATTGCTCTGAGACACTATTCTGCATGAAGGGTGCTATTGTTGTGATGTCATTTTACTGAAAATGTAATTAATTCAGATTAATAAGAATGACTTTTTTTTAAGGTGATTCCAATCTATTCATCCAGATGATTTGAAACTGAATCATCCGTGCAAATATGAACTTGATATGAACTTAAGTACCCAAATTGGACAGAATAGAAGATCCCAACAGATGTGCCAATGGAAACATTAAATCTGGCCCTCTCTAAATACCTGGGAAAGTGGACTTCAGCCATTGAATCAGATGAACCATCTATTTATTGGCAAACTTTTTTTAAGCTGACCAATGTGGGAACTTGAACCATTATCTGATCCCCTGCATTCCTTACAGCACTTTGCGTACATTTCTATTTCCCAAACTAGCCACTCTCATGACCTTTCTCAAGAGAGATCGCAGATTTGTGCCCATTTTCTGTTGCCTTTGGAACCATGTCTTTGCTGGATTGATTCGGTGTGGAGATGTGGGGTCCTTGCGTTTGGCACAATGGGGAGAACTTAATTCTGTTGGGAGACAGTTCTACAGTGAATACTCAGTCGCTGCTTTACATTGCATTCTCGTCTTAACCAGTCATCATGAAATTATAAATACTAAGGAGAGGGGATCAGAAGAAAGGATCTTTTGAACAACCGTCAGGAAAACAGCAGCAATAAAGGTGGTGGAGTAAATGGTGATGTGAGTTGGTTACTGTACACAAGAGGATTGTTCATATTATTCTCAAACAACATGCAATTATTAAGCAAAAGGAAACACACATAGCAGGCTTTTCACCAGACATGCGATATGATTGAAAACAAGCAGCTTTTACAAACTCATCGATTTTGAACAGGAGCTGAAAGAGAGAGATAGAGAGAGAGGGCACAAGAGGAACTCCCTTCAGTCAGAGTCGGGAGAGACTCCTTTCTCTCAATAATATTTTCTCAGTAATATTTGTTGTTACCACTCCTTGGTTTTGATCACTAGCTTGGTGGCTGCCATGTGAACCGTACCCTTCTAGGAGGCATTGCGCTGAACTTGAAACAATTCTATTCCTTAAGGTAGTAAGTGCTACTCTCCTCAGGAATTCTCCCTCTGTTCATTACAGGAAACCATAAAACAAGGTTAGCCGTCTATCTGAACCTGTTATGAAATAAAGATACGCAAGAGATTGCCCTTTGACCTTCAGCAGTTATGTCACAAGTCTTTCAGAGTCCAAAGCTTTCTCACAGCTCTGGTCCCCCTGCCCACTCCCCCTCCATAAGATAAGTGGTACTGAACAGAATGGAAAGCAGCTGAAAAACAATGGCCCCCAACAATTGCGGAGGAAAGCAACACATGTTTATTTTCACATTGGAATCAAAAACCCAGACCGCAACAAGTAAAACACAGGTTTTAAACTTTAATCGGATTCTGTTAAAAGCTGAAATATTCAGAACTTACATTACATTCAACATTTTTTTTAAAAAAGCACAAAGCTGGTGATGTGGCTGCAGTAAAGTTTGATCGGTGAAATAAACCATCAAACACTTTGCAAAGGTCAGTGATTCTAACCCAGCAATAGGACAAAAAGAGTAACATATACAACTTCACAATAATAATCTTTTCTCATCCTAAATATTATCAACCCAACACGTGTTAAACTTAACAATGTATATTTTATATATGTGTACACACACATATGCACAAGTCCACAGAGCATTCCTTACAACAGCACGTTGTCTGCAATAACTGGAAAGCAATGTTTAAAATCACTGGATTCAATGGCTGTTTGAAATATTCAACAAAAGCACACGGTTTTCTTTCAAGGTCAAATAACTTTTGCTCTAATTACAGTAAACCCTCTATATAATGTCAGCGTCTGTGGAGTACAAAAAGCATGTTTCAACGAGGATGTTTTTTTTTAGATGTTTCCCTGTTAATGAGGGAGACATCAATAATGCACGGTATGTCAGAATGCATTACAGTGAGGAGGGATAACTACTTATCTCTCATTCCCTGTGTCTGCTGATTTCACTTGAAAGCGTATATGGAGATTTAAGGATCTAACTGGTGGGGATTCATAAAAGGATTTACGTACATCAAATCCAGTAAGTATTTGAATATGTATCCTGTGACTTGCTGGAACTCCATTGGGACACCCGTCTTCTGACGGCTACCACCTCCTTTGGTCACCACCCAATTCCGTGTTAGTCGGATACAAGGTTGACGTCCAAGCAAGGAGTTTGGTAGTTTGGAATACTTCCTCAAACCCCAGTAAAGTGGACGCTGTGATATCTCACTATTTGCTATCAGGTGCACATTTGCAATGAACCACATTGTGGAAAGAGCTCAGTTTGGGGAGTGGAATTGGGTGGTGGTGGTGCAGGGTGTGGGGATATCAAAGAGGGGGAGGAAATCAGTGCACGCTATTCCCAGAGAGGGAATTGAAAACAGTGATGGTCCATTCAAAATCAATATAGACAATCAGCAAACAGTACACTGAATCCGCACTGTATGTGGCCCCATTTTACACCATCACAGTGTTTGAGGGGGTGAGTTGCAGCCCTGTCTGGCCAAAGCCGCAGATTCAAAAACAAAAGTGGCAGAAAAAAGCAGAGTGGTAAATAGTGAGGACTCAGTGGCTATTGTGAATTTGTACTCAGCACTGAAATACCGGCCATAAATAGGTATTGGCATCTTCAAATCAGTGCACCTTCACTTCAAACAAGCTCGATTTTGCACTCAATATTACACAGCAGCTCTGTACAAGCCATCCAGCTTTATTTTTCAGGCCTATTAGATATGCATGCTGTAATGTAACAAAATAAAAACTATAATCTATATATATATGTTTGTATCACAAAGGCACTTGATGTTTTTTCTCATTTACCTGTCAGTTCATGTAACAGTGTTTTAAAAAAATAAAAGCCCTTTTGTGAATGTCTGAATTGAGCTACTAAAGAAAGACACATCTGATGGGCTTTCTGTTCCATGTTTTCTCTGAAAACAAATTGCCACCAGTACAATATAAAAATACCACACTCACAATGCACTAAGCTCCACGTTACTCTTCTCACATAGTGCTTCAGCCAAACACATGCTGGCCAGAAGAAGAATGGGTTAGTCCAGTCAATCAGGGGTTAGTCCAGTTAATCAGGGGGTGAGCACCAGGCTGCTCCCCTCACAGAATGATGCCCAATGAAGCAATGACAGATATTGGTACAAGATGATATTAGCAATGATGCAACCACAGATGGAGACGAGTAGGGAGTTAGAAGTTAACAGGCCAAAGGTATTCGATTCCTCACTACCTTTCTGTCCATAGACCGAAGGATCAGTGTTTGAAGGCGCTGGTCTTAATCAAAGTTCACTGCCCTCAGGCCCCATTCGGACGCAGTCTAAACACTCACCCAAGGCTGCTCAAAACTGTACGTGCGTCTCCGGTCCTCTAGCTCCTCTTGCTTGGCTTGCTGGAACTCGTATCGTAGCTTCTGTATCCGATCGTGGTTGCTGGGAGCGAGTCTGTTACTGGAAAGGAAAAGGCAAGAATTAAAATCTGCGAAACATGAAGGAACTCAAGACTCTCAGAGCTTAGTGTGGGGCCAATAAAATCCAACCTAGTTAGAAAACCGTGACTTCGCTTTTAATTTACTGTTGTGGAAATCATGCCATGCGATAAAAGAAACAGCTGGGTGGGGGGGGGGTTGATGATCACATTCTAGTCTCTTTCACTATACTACTGTATAACTAACAAATTCACAGCTCAGAGGGAATTCACTGCTCTTGTAAAGGAGATCAACTGCTGACAATTGCACTTATCGGAATATCCCATTGCTAAAATATTGTGTGCATGTTGTGTGTATGTGGCGGTGGAGAAAGAAAAACAAAATATCAGTATGTGATGTGCTAATAGTAAAAGTGCTTACTATTATTAATAACTCGTGGTAACTTGTGATAACTACTAATAATACTGACAACTATCACATTATATATTGCATTTTCACCCCACATTCTCAATAAAAACACCTAGCAGATCAGCATCAGCACCTGGCAATTTTAAACATAAGCAACATCCCTCTATTGGAAAATAACAATGATTTCATTTGATGTGGTCTCTTTCACATCAGGAACACATCTCAAAGGGCCTCATGGGATTTACTGAAAAGTGGAGTGACCGTATATTTTGCAGGCAAATGAGAATAGACTTATTTTAATTTGCATTTGGCTATGAGATGGCCTTTCTTTCACCTGTAGAGGATCTCAGTTCAGTATTAAAAGGGCTTTTGTATCTCGTGTCCCACAAAAATCAATCGAATAGATAAGTTAATCAATTTTAACTGAGCCATCGATCACGGTCAGATTTAAAAGCTGATTAGCCAATTGGACCATCAACAATACAAAATTCACACTTAAGGAGCGCGAGAAATTGAGAAAGAAACTGCTTGGAGCAAAAGTGAATCTAAAAGTAGTTCCAGGAAGACATTTAAAATTAATGATCACAAAACAATCCATCACTTCGCCTCTATACCTAGCACACAAATGGATGAATTGTAAGTAAATAGTGGCTTTGATGTACAGTCGCTTTGTGGTTCATTTACCAGGTTTGAATGGTTAGCTATGTTATATGTTATGCACTTTTCGCTGGTTGAACTCCAGCAGTACCCAATGAATATTCTGGGGTCCCCAATCTTTGGGTCTAGCGAACTTGCACCTAATACTCCCTGGAATTAGGTAAACAATGTACAACCCTCTGGGGAGAGAGTGTACATTTGTTCCACGAAGAGGAAATTTTCATGTGTAGGTAGAACACATATATGGATTCCTCAATCTAGTTTAGATATTCTTAAGTATGGTGATGTTTAAACATGTGTCAAGACACCAGGTAAAAATGTTTGCCAGTCAAGATGGGCAAATCACAGACTAATGCTAATATCAATAATAATAATGCTAATACTAATAATAATAATGCTAGCACTAGCTAGCAGCAACAACCAAACTCACAAAATAAGGAAGATGTGTTAAAACGAGCCATGTTTGTACTTGAGCTATTTAGCAAACCTCCTTTATACTTGAGTTGATGGACACAAACCACCACATTGTAACTGTGATATTAACTGGGTAACACTAATGATTAAAAATTTGATCTGATTCAATATAAATCTTTTTTTAAATCATCTTTTGGACCACGTGAAATAAGACCTTTAAACACTAGGATTGCCATTTCCAAGTCTTCAGCTCTTTAATGGAGGGTGCAGGATTTAACCTGTGGCCTTCACGTAAATAGATTACCACTGATGCTCACATACTCCTGCGTCAATTACAACAAGTTCTGAGGACACAAAATATCATTTGATTTCATTTTGATAGATGGGAAATAGCATCTTACACATGTTACCATTAAAATAACAGAAAATTCAGCTTCAGAGAAGACCGTTTAACCCACTGAGCCTAAAATGGTGCTGGCTCACCCTCAAGAGCTTGCCACTTGAAACTCAATTTCTTGCTCATTCTCCATAACTATTTATCGACTAAAAAATGTGTGGTTTGGTTTTCATCATCGCAACTTTACTTTGATTTTACTGCTAATGTTGTTTAATTTCATTTAAATTACATTTGCTATGGTGCTTTTCAAGTCGGGAGGATGCCCCAATGTACTTCAACTTCACTGTATTTGTGGATTAATACAGCAATGTCCCACAAACAGCCATGAAGGGAATGACCAATTTATTTTGGGGGGAATTGTTGGTGAGGCCACGTGGAGAAACTTCCTCCTATTTTTGATTATTGCCATGGGATCTTTCATTTCCACCCGAACAGGCAGACAAGACCTCGGTTTAATGCCACATCAAAGGACGGCACCTTCAACAATGCAACAAACCAGCATCGCTGCGTTGGAGTGTCATCTTAGACGATGTGAGTTCAATCCTGATATGAAGGCAGAGGAGATCAGAACTGGATTTAAGTGAATTTGACTCTGAATTACACCATTGACCCCACAAAGTTCAGAAGCCACTTCATCTGTTTTGCAACTGCCACAATTTCGACCCCAACTGTTTAAAGCTCCCGTTTGAGAACTTCAGTTCAAAAATAAGAACAGTGAGAGCTCTGCTTGTTTTCCTTCGAGGAAGGTCAGTGAGCAGCAGCAAGTTAATGTACTGACTTATGCTATTTTGGAATTCATCCAAGAAAAGTGAACAAATTCCAAAGAGGCCATTTAAAAAAAGGACACTGAGCTCGTTAATACAAGGAAGTGCTGTGAAACACCACAACATTACCCAGGAATTGGTTAACTCTTTATAGACTGAATATTTGTCATGGCAGTCAAGCAGTGTAATGTTATTTTTGTCTCATCTGTGCTTTCATCACTTACCGGCTGGACTGCTCCAAAGCCCTCCTCGCTGGTCTCCCCAGCTCCACAATACACATAATAATAATAATAATCCTTGCATTTGATATAGCGCTTTTCACATCTTATCAACGTCTCAAAGCGTTTCACAGAATATACTGTAAAGTGAATTGTGGGTGAAACACAGCAGCCAATTGCGCACAGCAGTGTCCCACAAACATTCGTGGATTGAAATGACCTATTATATTATTGTGGTGTTTTTTGGAAGGATTATATTAAGCATTTGGAGTAAGGAAACTTGCCCAAGATTTCGCCCTGACCCAGCTGGATTCGAACACAAGTCTCACGCTTGTACACAGAACTCCGTTGCCCAGATTCCCACCCACACAAAACTCTGGACCCCCATCACACCAGTCTTTCCACTGATCCCCAATTAATGAACTGATCGATTTCAAGATCCTCTCACACATTTTCAAATCCTTGCCAGCCCTTGCACCTCCCTATCTATCCAATTTGCTTACCACTCACTCAGCCTTTGCTCGACTGGCTCCGGCCTCCTGTTCATCCATTGGCGCCCCCGCTCCACCATCTGTGGCCACGTCTACAGCCACTTCACCCCGAAACTCTGGAAATCTCTCCCTCAATTCCTCAGCCATGTCCCAACCCTTCCCACCTTCAAATCCCGCCTAAAGACATTTGTTTTTATTCTCGCTTACGGTCACTCCCGCTTACTACTACCCAGGCTTGGAATCAGACCTCACTGAAGCCTACTACAGGTTTATCCATGACCTGATTAACCGGATTGCTCGACCTCCTCCCGGGGCAATTCCAGCTATCGCGAGTATGCTCAATTTGCGCATGCGCACAATGTGTGTGCATGCGCACTTATTAAATTACATACTTGGAGGTTTTTACCAATTTTTTTTTACCAAGTGTGCTGAAATCTTTATTGGTAAGTAGCTATACAATATTCTGTTGCTATTTAGTATATTATTAATATAGTAAGTTTTAAAATAAGTACTATTTTGTGTTGGGTTTTCGGCAACTTGCCGCCCGATTATGCGGCAGTCAATTAGTCGATCCCACCGAGTGTGCCAGATAAACGGGCTTCTACTGTATATAAATGCAGCTGGGGAGACCGACGAGGAGCACATTTGAGAATCCAAGTGGGAGATGCCAAATGCATGCACAAAGGTTTGGGCTGCATTTGGGGGTAAGGTGGAATCGGAGGCAGGCAATGTACAGAGGTGGAAGAAGGTAGTGCTGATGAGGGACTGAGCTGTGGGGGAGGAAGGACAGCTGGGGGTCGAAGAGCCGAGATTGTGCACTCTTTTGGTGAGTCAGAGGGAGAGCCCAGGGAGGTTGAGGAATT
Source organism: Hydrolagus colliei (assembly GCA_035084275.1). Lineage (NCBI taxonomy): Eukaryota > Metazoa > Chordata > Chondrichthyes > Chimaeriformes > Chimaeridae > Hydrolagus > Hydrolagus colliei. Next base: position 30,714,678 of record CM068743.1, on the reverse strand, counting down.
TAGATCTGCAGGAGTGAAGACACTCATGGGAACCAAAGGGCATAGTTTCTGTCTTGTCCATGTTCAGCCGCAAGAAGTTTACACTCGTCTAGGCACTGATGTCTGCCAAACAAGCTGATAGAACATCGGCGGACCTGGAGTAGCTACTGGAGGAGGCAAAGTAGATTTGTGTGTCATCTGCATACATGTGGAAATTCATCCCATGTCTGCAGAAGACAACGCCCAGAGGGAGCATAGAGATATGAAAAAAAAGACAGCCAAGGATGGAGTCCTGGGGTATCCTGCAGTGACTGAAAAAGTGGTGTCAACAATAACAAATTACATTTCTATAGCGCCCTTCATGTCAGGAGGTACAAGGCTGTTTATGTGAAGTGGTCATTCACTTTACCGCTGTTTATGGGACATTGCTCTGTGCAAATTGGGCCTGCAAATACTCACTGACCTTAAAATCCAATGAAGTGCTTTGAGACATTTCAACATTGTAAGACACTATACCAAATGCCAGGATTCTTCCATATATACTGTATATGGAATATTTATTTAATAAGAAAATTACAGAAGCAAGGTAGGGGGGAAGGCAAGATTCATACGAAAAATCAAAGAGACCTCAAAGGATTATGTATGTGCAGGAATATCCCTATTCAAGGAAAATTTATTCTAACGTTACCTACTGGAATGTGAGATTATACGCCTCCCCAGTGCTTACGTGTCCAGTCTTCCATCGGTTTGAAATTGCCTCACACTGTGTGTTCGTCGGGCATTAAAATGTATTTTAACGCTTCACAGGAAAACAAATTACAAAATCCTCCCTCTCCCTGCACTCCCCTCATGCTTCTCAAATTTCCAAGCACCAAGCACACTGAACAGCTACATCTTAAATTTTTAAGCAGCGCCAGTCATGCTTGTTCTAAACTTAATCCAAGTTACATTTCTATAGGGCCTTTCAGGTCAGGGGGACATCTCAAAGTATATTGGAGCGTTCAAGCTCCGAGTGTGACTGCATCTGTTACTGTGCATTATGTCTGACCTATCTAGTTCCCATACTAAATAATCTTGCATTTTTAAATCGCTTTATCAAGTTGCACCATTTCAAAGTGTCGCACAAGCAATTACTGTCAATAATTTCACTGTTTTTATAGGCAACCTGGCAGCCATTTACACCAAGTAAGTACAGGTAGCCCCCGCTTAATGTTAATGAAACTTCACTATAACGAGGGTTTCTGTTTGTACCCCCCTATGTGCTTTGCGGAGGCTGCGCTCGCTATAACGAAAGTTTAAATTTTGCGCGCTTCTTGTCTCCCGCAGCCTCCGCGACACAAGCGCACATACATACACACACTAACTTCAGCAGCCATCTAATCCAAGAGAAAACGCTGCAGTATGGGAGGAGCTTAAGTGGTAGGATGCTCTGTCTGTCTGTCTGTCTGTCTGTCTCTCCTTCTCTCTGTCTCTCTGTCTCAGTCTCCCTCTGTCACTCTCTCTCTCTGTCCCAGTCTCTGTCTGTCTCTCTCTTCATGTCTCTTTCCTTCTCTTTGTCTGTCTCGGTCGCACGCTCTCTCTTTCTCTCTCTCTGTCTCTCTCTGTCGCAGTCTCTCTGTATCTCTCTCTTTCCGTGTCTCTTTCTCCCTCTCTGTTTGAGTCTCTCGCTGTCACAATCTCACTCAGTCACTCTCTCTCTGTCTCAGTCTCAGTCTCTTTAATTCTCTCTCCCTGGCTTCAATAGCAGTGCTACCTACGTTATGCCGTCGCTGGTACACCAGAAATGTTAGCGCTAGGCGCTAGGCTAGGCGCAAGGCATTACTGGGAACGATTTTTTTCATATACAGAAACACAGTAGGGATCTCCCTCCCACCCACTTAACACAATTTTCGCTTAACGAGGAGTTTTGAAGTTCCTAACCCCTTCGTTAAGTGGGGGTTACCTGTACCACAAACAGCTTGAGGTGAATGACCAATTCATCTGGAGGAATTATGACCTTTAGAAACTCCCCATTTCCAAAATAGTGTCTTGAGATTTTCAATGTACGTTGTAAACAACTCTTCGTGGGACATTGCTGTGCGTAATTGGCTGCTGCGATTCACCCACAAAATAGTCAATTCACTTTATAATATAATAAAAATAATAAGAATCCTTGCATTTGATATAATGCATTATATCATGTCTTCTAGACATTTCATGTATTCTAGACATCTCAAAGTGCTTCACAGAATATACTGTAAAGTGAATTGACTGTGTATTTGTTGGCAAAATGCAGCAGCCAATTGCACACAGCAGTGTCCTACAAACAGTCGTGGATTTAAATGACCAATTTATTATAGTTTTTTGGGGGGACGGATTATCATTAGGCATATCGAGTAACAAAACTTGCCCAAGGTTTCGCCCTGACCTGCCTGGATTCGAAACACAGGTCTCTGTAAGGCGAGTGTTCTAACCACTGAGCTACAGTTGCTCCACAAAGTTCACAATATATTCTGTGAAGTGCTTTGAGAGGGCAACGTGCAACCAATCATCAACATGATCGAGCAGAGAGCCAGAGTGAGCTACGGACGGAGTGAGGCGAGGACAGAGTGAGAAGGAATTGGGTGAGAGTGGGAATTAGGTGCAGAGGGGGAAGTAGGTGCAGATTATATATATCCCAGGGAAGTAAGTCGAGATAATGGCCTGGCATGTGATGTGCGAGGAATGCGGGATGTGGGAGTTGATGGAGGGCAACCTGTGCCAAGGTGACTTCATCTGCAGCAAATGTCTGCACCTGAGGAAGCTCCAGCTTAGAATAGCTGAGCTGGAGTATCAGGTGGAGACATTGCGGTGCATCAGGGAAGGGGAGAGCTTCTTAGATAGTTTCATCCTAGAGCCTGACACTCCACCAAGGCCTAGGGAACAAGAGTGCGCTGTTGCCAGCCACGGTCAGGACTGGGTGACAGTCAGACGACCGGGTATGCGGAGCCACAAGAATGGTGCAGAGAAACCCCAGACTGTAACCATTTCCAACAGGTATGAAGTACTTTCAACCTGTTTGGATAAGGAGGTCTGTGAGAAGGTTGGACAAACCAACTCCATAAAGACCATTTTAATAGGAGATACAACTGTCCGAGGTATAGGCGTTTTTGTGAACGGAAACGCGAATCTCGGAAGGTGTGTTGCCTACCAGGTGCCAGGGTTGAAGAATTGACTGAGTGGGTGCATGAAATTCTGCTAGGGGAAGGGGAAAATCCACTTGTGGTGGTCCATGTTGGGACCCATGAAGTTGAGAGGAAAAGACCTGAGATGCTCCAGGGAGAGTACCAGAGACTAGGGAGTAAACTGAAAAGTGGAACTTCGAGAGTGGTGATCTCTGGGTTGCTTCCAGTGCCTCGAGCAAGCCAGTTCCAGAATGCTAGAATAAGGCACATCAATGCATGGCTGGAGAAGTGGTGTAGGAAGGAGGGTTTCTGGTTCCTAGACCATTGGGACCAATTCTGGGGTAGGTGGAACCTGTACAAAATGGATGGGTTACACCTGAACAGGGCTGGAACCAATCTCCTTGCAGGGAGGTTGTCGAGTTTTGTGGGGGGGGGCTTTAAACTAATCCCGGGGGGTGAGAAACTGATCAGTAGTTCAGATACGGGAGGGGTAACAAAGAGGACAGGGGTAAGGGTAAGACGGGAGAAAAGTGCAGAGGAAGTAATTTGTGCCTTAGAGTGCATGTATGTAAATGCACGAAGTTTGAGAAATAAAATTGGTGAGCTGCAGGCTCATGTTGCTGCGAGGCGATATGATGTTATAGCAGTAACAGAGACTTGGCTCCAGCATGGGCAGGAATGGGAGTTGAACATTCCTGGTTATAATGTATTCAGGAGGGATAGAGAAGGGAGAAAAGGGGGCGGGGTGGCAATTTTAGTTAAGGACTCAGTGACTGCCTTAGAAAGGAACGAGGTGGAAGAAGGACTAAAAACCGAATCTATCTGGTTAGAAATGAGGAATAAAAAAGGTGCAGTTACACTGTTAGGGGTATACTATAGACCACCAAATAGTGGGGAGGAGATAGACAAGCAGATCTGCAAGCGTATCACGGAGAAATGCAGAGCTAATAGAGTAGTGATAATGGGTGACTTCAACTATCCCAACATAGACTGGCAGAATAGTAGAGTAAAGGGCAAGGAGGGAGAAGAATTCCTGAAGTGTGTGCAGGACAACTTTCTTGATCAGTATGTTTCCAGTCCAACGAGGAAAGAAGCATTGCTGGATCTAGTTTTGGGAAATGAGGTAGGGCAAGTTCAACAGGTTTCTGTAGGTGAGCATCTAGGGAATAGTGACCACAATATCGTTAGATTCAGAATAATTATGGAAAGGGATAAGGAACGATCACAGGTGAGGACACTCAACTGGAAAAGGGCTAATTTCAATGAGTTGAGGTGGGACCTAGCCAAGGTGGATTGGAAAGAAAAATTGGCAGGTAAGACAACTAACGAGCAGTGGGCAGCGTTCAAAGAGGAGATAGTTCAGGCACAGGTCAAAAGCATCCCCACAAAGGTGAAATGTAAGGCATCCAAACCTCCCTGGATGACTAAGGAAATCGGGGCCAAAATAAAACAAAAAAAAAGGCTTATGATAAGTGTCAGGCTCAAAATTCAGAAGGGAGCCAAGCAGAATATAGGAAGTGTAGGATAGAACTAAAAAAGGAAGTTAGAGGGGCAAAGAGACTGCATGAAAAACAATTAGCGAGTAAGATTAAGGGGAACCCTAAGGTTTTTTACCAACATATTAAGAGTAAAAGGTTGGTCAAGGATAGGGTGGGGCCAATTAGGGACCTAGGAGGAAATCTCATTGTGGAGGCAGAGGGCATGGCTGATGTACTGAATGAGTACTTCGCCTCTGTCTTCACAAAAGAAAAGGATACAGCCAATGCCATGGTATTAGAGGAGAGGGTAGGAGAAATGGATAGAATAATTATAACCAGAGAGGAAGTTCTAAAAAGGTTGACGTTGCTCAAGGTGGATAAGTCACCTGGTCCGGATGGGATGCACCCTAGGTTACTAAGTGAGGCACGGGAGCAAATAGCAGGGACTCTGGCCACGATCTTTCAATCTTCCTTGGACACAGGGGTCGTGCCAGAGGACTGGAGGATAGCTAATGTTACTCCCTTGTATAAAAAGGGGCAGAAGGACAAGCCTGGTAACTACAGACCAGTCAGTCTAACGTCGGTAGTGGGCAAACTTCTAGAGTCCATAATCAGGGACAAGGTAGATCTTCACTTAGAAAGATATAGGCTAATAAAGGACAGTCAACATGGATTTGTTAAAGGCAAATCTTGCCTTACAAATCTGATAGAATTTTTTGATGAGGTAAAGGAATGGGTGGATAATGGTAGCGCAGTTGATGTAGTTTACATGGACTTTCAAAAGGCATTTGACAAAGTGCCACATGAGACTTATTATGAAATTAAAGGCCCATGGCGTAAAAGGGACAGTGGCAGCGTGGATCCACAACTGGCTGCGAGACAGAAAGCAGAGAGTTGTAGTGAGCGGCTGTTTTTCAGATTGGAGGGAAGTGAGCAGTGGTGTGCCACAGGGATCAGTTTTGGGACCATTGCTGTTTGTAATCTACATCAATGATCTGGACTTGGGTGTATGGAGTACAGTTTCCAAGTTTGCAGATGACACTAAGTTAGGGAGACTAGTAAATAGTGAGGAGGATAGTAGCCATCTGCAAGAGGATATAGACAAATTGGTAAAGTGGGCAGACACATGGCAGATGAAGCTTAATGCAGAGAAGTGTGAGGTGATGCATTTTGGGAGAAGAAATGAAGGGAGGCAATATAGGCTAGATAGTACAATTTTAAATGGTGTGAAGGAACAGAGAGACTTGGGGATTTGTGTTAGTGACTCGTTGAAGGTGGCAGGACAGGTAGACAAGGCTGTTAAGAAGGCATATGGGATACTAGGCTTTATAAATAGGGGTATAGAGTACAAAAGTCAGGAAGTGCTGACTAACCTCTATAAGACTTTGGTGAGGCCTCAGCTGGAATACCGTGTGCAATTCTGGTCACCACACTACAGAAAGGATGTGAAGGCATTGGAAAGGGTACAACGAAGATTTACTAGGATGGTGCCAGGATTGAGGGACTTCAGCTATGAGGAGAGGCTAGATAGGCTAGGGTTATTCTCTCTGGAGCAGAGAAGATTGAGGGGAGACCTAATAGAGGTTTATAAGATCATGAGGGGTTTCGACAGGGCAAATAGAGAAAAACTATTTCCACTCGTGGGCGAATCTGTGACTCGTGGTCACAGATTTAAAATAGTTTCAAGGCGAAGTAGAGGGGAGCTGAGGAGAAATTTTTTCACTCAGCGAGTTGTTCGAATCTGGAATGCATTGCCTGAAAAGGTGGTGGAGGCTGATTCGATAACAACTTTTAAAAGGGAATTAGATCTTTATTTAGGGAGAACAGGTCTATTAGGCTATGGGGAGCGGGCAGGGCAGTGGGATTGAATCGCTCTTTTCAAAGAGCCGGCACAGACTAGATGGGCCGAATGGCCTCCTTTTGTGCCGTAAAATTCTATGAATCTATGAGCGGTAGCCATGTAGTGTTCAACTGCCGCGCTCCTAATCTCTGGAACTCCCTCCGTCTACCCCTCTCTCCACCTATCTTTAAATATGGTGACTGTACACCTAAATGTTTGACTGTGCTAAGAGTCATCTTCCAATTCCCCTCCCTAGAATTGAATCCTATAGTTAATGGTTAAAGCATTCGCCTCGTAAACGAGAGGACATGGGTTTGAATCCCGAGCATGGTGAAACATTAGGCAAGTTTCCTTATTCCACACACATCTGTTTACCTAGGAGTAAGTAGGAACCAAGTTGTTAGTCAATTGGTGGATCACTTTCCTGGGAGTAATAATCCCTTAAATATATTCATGTATATATAGCAATAAATAAATATACAAAATAAATAAATATAGAATGAATAAATAAATGAAGGAATAAATTAATTTAAAAAACAAATAAATAAACAAACAAATAAATAAATAATGTGCTCATTCAATCATCGACTATATGTGTGACACTGCTGTGCATAATTGGCTGCTATGTTTCGCACACAAAATAAACAGACAATTTCCTTTACAGTGCATTCTGTGAAGCGCTTTGAGACATCTTGAAGACAATGTTATATCAGTTGCTAGGATTATTATAATATGATTATTTTATAAATACAAGATGTTGTTCTATAGTCTGCTGAACTATTTATAGGAAATCGGTGATAACAGGATGAAATCAGGCAAAGCAGCAGACAGGCGTTGGACACAAACAGATGCGATGATTTAATCCAGTTACATACAAACAAAACCAATATCTCAAAAGTGCAAATGCATGTTGCATGGATTAAATACGGATAAACAGGTAAAACTCCGACTGCAGGAAATCTGGAAAGAGAAACAGAAAATGTGTGGGAGATGCCCAACTCACACCTGCCTTCGGTTCTCAGGCCTTTATTGACCTGCCATGCATTTCCAGCAATTTCTGTTATTATGGATGAAATATTTATCAAAGTCTGAAACATTTTCAGTTCAGTGCAGCATTAACCTACAGATCAAAGACAGTGAATATAAAAGCTTTAAAAGTTTTTTTTATATAAAAAGAACACTGTGGCAATTTAATTTTAAAAAGCAGTTGTAGAAACCCTCTCGATGGCACAGAGCAGATTAAGGGAAGTCTTATCAGTGTTTACAAGACCCACAGTGACAATAAGAAACAGCTCGGAGACCCTCCCTTCAAAATGAATTAAATATATTCATTACTGAAGATTAGAGAGTTTTGAATGCGGTGATATCTATGCAAGGCTCAGATAAAGCTTTCTCTTTTGCTCAAAGCAATACATTTAAATATCGCAGGCTTTAATGACTGAGCTTCAATTAAGATACGCCAGCAGGCCTGCAATTCCATCCTGTTTCAACCCGCGAGACTGGTTTGTTTTATATCTTGAGATTATGGAGAAAAGTGGAATATTCTTCAATATAGTCTTAATCCGGGGGAAGGTTTTATCCCAGTCAGCAAAGATTCAGCTTCTAAATTCTAGAATGAACTTTTAAGCATTTGTACAATTCTGCACCATCGTAATTTAAATTGAAATCATTTCAAGGGACAAGATGGTTTACGAGGATGGGTGTCAGCCTGGCTCACTTGTTGGCACTTTCTCCTCGGAGCACGAAGGTTGTGGGTTCAAACCCAGGGTCAGGACTTTGAAGTTTCAGTCCCAAACAGTGGCAGTGAGAATGGAAGTGGCCCATGGGGTACAAATGAAGAAATATTAAATCGAGAAAGTTGATTTTGTTAGCCAAAAAAAGGGTTGGTCACCACTGATCTATACTATATTGATGCTCCAATGCAGTGTTGCAATGACAAAAAATAATATAGCACTTTTCACATCTCAAAGTGCTTCACAGATTATACTGTAAAGTGAATTGACTGTATATTTGTGGGCAAAGCGCGGCAGCCAATTGCGCACAGCAGTGTCCCACAAACAGTCATGGACTGAAGATGACCAATTTTTTTTGAGCGACTATTATTAAGCGTGTGGAGTAAGGAAACTTGCCCAAGGTTTTGTCCTGCTTGGAACTCAACCCAGGTTTCTCGCTTGTAAGGCAAGTGCTCTAACCACTGAGCTACAGGACTCCACAGAGTCTACGAATGCCATCCTTAAGATGAAACGTTAAACCGAGATCCTGTCTGCCTGTTCAAGTAGACGTTAAAGAACACATGGCATAACTTGAAAAGAGAAGAGCATTCCTCCCAGTGCTTTGGCCAACAATCCTCCAGATAAAATTAGTCATTCACTTCAGGGCTGTTTGTGGCACATTGTGTGCAAATTGACTGCCTGTTTGTCTATAGATACACAGTCCTAACTCTTCACAGTAAAATCATGTAAAGATCTTCTCTCAACCATGTGCTAAGGCGCCATACAATAGAATATAAAGTTACACTTCTATAGTGTCTTTCATGTTGGGAGGGCATTGAACAAGGCATTGGACAGTCCAAGGTTGGCACCCAAGTTGGGGATGGGGATGGAGGTGCGATGGGGTTGAGAGGGGGAAAGATGGCTGAGAGTATGATCAAAGGGAAGGTCTTCAAGCAGGTGAGGGAAGAGCAATGCAGTTTCAGAGAGTGGGTGCTGTACCAAATGCCAAAATTATACACCTAGGTGGAATTTGGTGTCCATTCAGTGCAGTATTGTTACAAATATATTTAACATTCATTTACATTGAGAAGCAGCAAATGAAGCATTTGGCATTTGTGTTATGGTGTGTAGAAATGCAGCACAACATTTGTTCCACTGATGCCAACAAGTTGTCATTTGTTTACAATGCTTTCTGCCTTCGCAAGATTGCACATTAAGGACGTTGAATGCGTTGTAGGCATTTGACATTAATTCTGTTTTGTGCTCGTCCCCTAGTTCATGTGGAGTTAGTTGATCTCAGCATTACAGTGAAAATACAAGCCAGGGCTCACTATCCTCTAACGCGGTTGATAAGTAACCATATGTGGACAGAGGGTGTGAACAAAACCAGGCTTGGCTTTGATTTCTCTCCATGTTCGAATAGTCTGCCTTCAATCACCATTGGGGCTCATATGTAAAGAAAAGTCACTTTGTCGAGATAAGAGTGTTTATAGTGTCTGTGAAACCACATCCCAGCCATGGCTCACTGCCTTCAATTGAGGAAGGGCAGAGAGAAAAAAAACAAGTATGCGCGTAAATCAATTCAAAACAGTTTTTAAGACACCCTGGTGCCACCGTGGGTTAAACACATCAGCAAACGACCCATGTCTGGATTTCAAAGCCCCACACCCCACCGCACTGTGAGCTCTTGATCTCAGCTGGTGCTAATGCCAAGGAACTGGTGAAGGACTTTCTCTCAAACAGATCAAGGGGAGAAACACACTTACTCCTCAGTTACAGTGTGCTGAAGTTAGGAGCTAATGGGGCTTTCCTCTTTCCGATCAAAGGAAGCTGCCGGATGCACTACTCAAAAATGTAATTCAATTACAATGTCTTTGGTCAAGCTCAGTAACGTTTCAAAATGACGGTGTATCACATGCATATAAGAGAATGTCTTTGTACATGTGGTTTGCAAAAGAGCCACGGCTTTTGACTAACATCCACTTAAAAAAGCTGACCAACAAGATAAGGTGATGCTAACCAGTAGTTGCATTAATGCCAATTCCACACATGCAAAATACCATAAAGTTCATAAGAGCTTAATGATTAATAATCCTTGAGTTTAATCTAGCACCTTATCACAATGTTAAGACATGTCAAAACGCTTCACAGAATATACTGTAAAGTGAATTGACTGTATATGTTTGTGGGTGAAATGCGACAGCCAATTGGTCACAGCAATGTCCCACAAACATTGGTGGATTCAGTGACCATTATTCATTTTTGAAGGAATTGACACTCCTAGAAAGTGATCTGCCAACTGACTAACAACTGTGTTCCTACTTAATTCAAGGTAAACAACAACAACGATTTATATAGTGCCTTCCACGCCGGACGGCCTCTCAGAGCGCTAAATAGAGGCATGTGGAGTAAGGAATAAACACAGAAGTTGTTGGGAACACGCAGCAGGTCAGGCAACATTCACGGAGAGAGGAAAATTAGTTAACATTTCAGGTCAATGACCTATCGTCAGAAATGGGGATATTGGAAGGGAGCAGATTATAAGGACATGCAGGGAAGGGGGCAGGGAAAGAAAGACTAAGGAAACATTTTTAGATGAGAGGACTGAAAATGATAAGGTGATGTGAAGATAATCTTATTATCTTTTCTCCTTCCTCTAAAAATATAAAAAAGAATCCATCCTGGGTCCTCTCCCTTGCGAGGCAAGTGCTCTAGCCACTAAGCTACAAGACTCCATGATTCTGACGGTGTGACTGCCGATACACAGTACAACAAAAGATATATCGCTCTTTAAATCCAACAGAAATATATCAGCAGGGATAGATTCCATGGATAACAACGGGGCCAGAATATAGCTTTACAAAAAGCCATCCTCTTGTCATATTCATCACGACTGTCAAATAGGTTTCAGACCTTCACAAAAGTGTAATCTGCTTTAATAACCTTTGGAGGACAGAGCGATTACTTTTCAATGGGCACAGCGAGGAGCAAAATAAAGACATGCAGTTCGAAAAATGCCTTACACGCTTTGCAAGCGCCAAACCCAACAGGCACACAGAAGGTTATTGACTGCTGCTTTTATCCTCCAGCAATGGTGGTGATTATGAAAATAATGTAATGATTAGCAATTACATACTTTACCATGCCTGGCCAGTAGGTAAAGATGAATGCAGAAGCAAACTACGTGCTTGGAATTTATTTTAGTTGCTGATGATCTTTTGGCTCTTGCTGTCATTTTACTAATTTATCTTGGTTTTGAAATTTGCATCTCGCCCTTCTTGTTGGAAGTTGGAAAGGTGTGGGGATGGGTAATGGGGAGAATTCATAGTGATCAGTTCCTTATAAGTCATGAGTGCTTTGTGGAACAATGATTTTATCCTCACACATCCCCCACCATATGGAGAACGCCACCAAGAACACTTTGTCTTGAGCTCTGGATTTTTACCAAAACAGACCCGTCGAAAGACAAAGAAGTGCAGACAACAGAGAACAAGCACCCAGGCCTTCTCAATGGGAGTGCAGTGATTTACTGCTATAGTCTTCAAGACCACATTTACTGTAGTTATGATCTTTTAATCCATTACTGATTTTCCTTTTCCCTCTAAACCGTTTCAATGAGGATCAAAAGGATCAAATATTAACAGAAGAATAATAAGCCCTTATGAGTGATATGGTATGTGGCACTTCAGGATTTCGGGTCATCAGGGTTGCTTCACCACGAGGTACAGATTTAAATATTTGGTTGTATCAGCCGACAATATACACTTTTATCCTCCAGCCTCTCTCAGACTACAGACTCTGTAGATTTTGTTTGGCAATACAATTAGTCCTCGGTTAACGTAGTAGTTGAAAAGTGCAACTTTAAGCAAAACGACGTTAAGCGAACACATTTTTCCCATACGAATTTGGACATTTTTCATCAACATTTTCTAAAATTTTTGTTAGAAATAAATGTACATTCATAAATGTAAAATATTTAAAAAATTAATATAACACTCACAGCATCAAAACGGGTTAAAACATCTAATTCAATCTTCAGAGTAACAGTTTTCCTGTTTTTTTTAACTACCACTCACAACTTTCACTTCCAGGGCGTTTTTGACTCATGTTTATAGAGGATTGCACAAATAAATCACAATAAAAAATATTACCGATATCACACTGTACACAAACTTAAAATTTGTGTACGTTGTTAAAGACTGTGGATGGACGCTGTGTAAGAATACCGGATGGTAGCTTACACTACCCAAAGTACAGTAGTTTGTTTCAACCCGCTGGCGAACAATGTAATAGTGAACGTCGCAACCTTAAATGGATATATGTTTCCTATGTATCGCCAATGTAATAACGAAACAACATTAAGCGAGGTCTACCTGTCACTATATTTTAAAAGTGCATAACTTACTATGTCAACTTTCAATGCCGCTTGTTTGTACACAATACCGCTTGTAATCCTTCTGCCTTCCTACAAGTATTAATACCTGCCTTGCCTCCAACCCCCACCCCCTTCACTTGATCCCACACATTTTGAATTAAACACATGAAAACTATGAATACACAAGTTGATTCAGCTTTTAGTACGGATTTGAAGACTTGAACGGATTACTGCTTCAAGGATGAGCGCCATTCCATTGTGAATTTACAGTGATTGTGTTGTAAAGCGATTTAACAACAACAACATTAGATTTAGAGTCCTGGAGCTCAGTGGTTAAGGAGCACGAGAGCACGAGAGAGAACTGGGTTCGTTTCCGAACATTGGGTAAGATTCCTTGCTCCACACTCCTAATAATAACCCCTCAAAAAAACACCAATAATAAATTGGTCATTTCAATCCATGACTGTTTGTGGGACACTGCTGTGCGCAACTGGCTGCCGCATTTCACCCACAAATATAGTCAATTCACTTTACAGTGTATTCTGTGAAGCACTTTGAGATGTCTGGAAAACGTGAAAGGTGCTATAGCAAATACAAGGATTATTATTATTATATTTGTAAAGCGCCTTTCACATTAGCAGGATGTCCCAAAGCACTGAACAAACAGTCAGGGATCAGGAAACAAGCTTGGGGTGGGGCAGGGTTGGGAAGAGGGTTATATCTCACCCACCCCTCTTGTAGTGTAGCGTCCCAGAGCGCATGACAGAGGCAGAACTGATGGGGGGGTGGGGGGCAATGCCTTAAATTTTCTTTTGAAAAAACATCAATTTCTAGCTCTTAAAAAAACTCAATGCGTCAATGTGTTTTTATCGCATTTCTCAAGAGTTAAACAATAAAAAAGCTTGTAAAGGTGATGGCAGGACGAAAACCTATAAAGACATTAGGGGACCTATGTGCGTAAAATCATAGCAATGCCTCCCCCATTCCCCAACTATGCAAACTCCTAACCCCCTACCATCCTGCCCGCTTACGCCACTCAGCAGGCTCTGGCCTGCTTCATGTCCCCCACCTCGTCCGCCCCACTATTTGTGAACAGGCTTTCAGCCATTCTGCACCCACCCTCTGGAACTCCATCCCACAGACCCTCCACTTCGCCCCATTCCTCACCTCCTTCAAGACCCAAGTCATGGCCCTCCTCTTTGAATATGCTTTTAATCAACCTCCTTCCCCCCTGTTCTCCACTCTCCCTAATCCCTACCCCCAGTTCAGGTCCGGAATACCATCTGTCTAGCATTTTGGAACGCCTTCCGATGTGCAAGGTACCATACAAATGTCATTTTGTTGTTGTGATCACTCATGTTAATAATTAACACATCTGTACAAAGACAACATTTATAAAATAATCAATAAAGGCATGGTAAGGCTCAGAGTCCCACAACATGTGTGTAACGGCTGTTATATCCAGGGTGTGTTGATTCTGATATATTATCCACTTCACCTTTGAGAAAGGAAACCAGACAAATAGCTTTGCATCATCCCTGACCTGTGGTAAATGAAGTACGCAAGGCGGCCCCAACAGGCTGCAATTTCCCTCCCGACTGAGTATAGCTGGAGGAGAGGTGGTGGGGGGTCTCTATAAATTGGGGTGCACAGTGACATAGGGTAAAAAGCAGGTCACTTTTGCAATTACTTCCCTGAATAGACTTGGCAAACAGTACACACACCAGGGGGGTATCAGGAATTTTCACAACACAAGAGATTTGAAGATGTGTTATGACAATTGTTATTAGACATTGGTTTCCAATATTTTCTATCCCTCTAGTTCCTTAGTGTGAAATTGAAAAGCCCCAAACTCCATCATAAAGCTCTATTGCACATTGGGTTGGAAATGAATCAGTGTCAGTCACGCACAAGGTCTTTTGATAGTTCTGAGTTTTCTTGTGTAATTTTCTAATTCATTTCATGATCTTTCAAAAGAATGACACATTAGCTGATCTCAATACTGTACTTTTGTTTTCTCAAGATTTGATACATTCACTTCCACAGCAGAAACCATGCCATTCTACAGTATTTGGAACAAAAATTATTTTATCTTTTTCAAAATAAATCTCTGCTCCAACTGCAATTGGAAACGGCTGCAAAGTATTGCAGATAAAACTTGCGTTTAGTCACATTTGCAGCGCTGACAGGGAATAGCCGTAATGGTTGCATTTTGTGTTACAAACAAATTTTTAAATCATTTTGAGGACGGTAGATATACACAACCCCTACACACTTTACTGAACGCACACAGTTAAAATTAAGAGATGACTAATGAAAAAGAATATTTCTGTGAGCTAAAGCAAGAACAGTCCACAAATTGCAATTTCAGATATTTGAATTTCTAAGGTTAATACCTCTAATGTGTGTAGAGAAATGTAATGGATTGTTACCAGATCTGTTAAAATTAATAATTTTCAGAGAACAAAGATAAACATCAAAATTATATTGAATATTTCTTTGGTTGATCAGTGAATAAAAGAACAGAAGAAGATAGTCCTGATGAAGGGTTGTAGACCCTAAACGTTGACTCTTTTTCCTTTCTCCATGGATGCTGTTTGACCTACTGAGTTTCCCCAGCAACTTCTGTTTTTGTTTCAGAAGAAGATAGTCTGTTCATTTGAACATGTTTAAATGATGAAAGCAGCTGGTAATGGAAATGCATTCGGTAATTGCTGAAACCCAGGCTTATATATATTCTACAAGTGTTTTTATCAGTATTTTAAACCTAACATATAAACAAATATTTTACAAAGTCAGTTTAATATGAAATGACTAAAGATGTAAAGTACAATTACTGTAAAGGATTTTTAAAAATATAAAAATGCCTTGAAAAAACACCTTTGGTCATCTTTCTACCCCTGCCCCTGACTCGGTCCCAGGATCCGCTATTGTGAAGCACTCTGAGATGCCATCCAGCATGTAGGGCACTATATAAATTGAAGATGTTGTTGTTGAAAGCTCAAAAATTGTAAATTGCTTTTAAGCAAGAGACATCAAGAAAGATCTACATATCTCTGTCTGCTTAATTTTAGTTTGTTCCTGGCAAAGATACAATTGTTCAGTGCAACACAGAGATAAGGCATTAACATAAAATAAGATGAAAAAACATGAGAAACACAGGAATGTGAACAACATGAATGTGACCAACAAAAATCTGGTTGTCTCTCATATCAGAGTGGTGGGGGGGGAAGAAGAAAGGATGTGTGTGAGAGAGAGGGGGATAAGGAAAGATGCAGGTGAGGAATGAGAGCTGGAAATTTTGATATGTATATTACTAATCATAATTCTTGGATTTGATATTACATCTTATCGTGTGTTGACAAGCCTCATGCCTTCAAAGGATTTTACTGTGTAGAGACTGCACATTTGTAGGTCAATACAGCAGCCAATTTGTACCCAGCAACATCCCCAAAGCACTTGAGAATGTTTAAGAATGAGGAGTCTTACACAGAGGTTTTTACCATTCGCCCTCTGCAAAGGCCATTTAAAGTTTCTTTTTGATCAATAAAATGCTTATTTTTTCAGTGAAAGTTACTTGGTAAAAACAAACAAAATTAAACTCAAAATTTTAATCCTAGATTCACGAGAATGACACCAGGGATGACACCAGGCTTTAGTTCTGAGGATAGTTTGGAGACACTGGGTCAATTTTCATTGGAGCAGAGAAGGTTGTGAGGAGATTTGATAGGGCGGCATCCAAAATTATGAGGGGTTTCGACAGGGTAAGTCACTGACTCGGGGAAATAGTTACAGGAGTGAAAGGCAACTTTAGGCAAAATAATTTCACTCAGAGAGTTGTTGGGATGTAGAATGGCCTGCTAATTAAGGTGATAGAAGAAGAGTCCATTGAGGAATTCAAGGGAGAAATACTGTAGATAGGTAACAAAGAGTCTTAAACAGGTATGGGGACAATACAACAACACAATACAAATTTACCCCCATGTACATGATGCAAGCAAGAGATGTGGAGGTGCATAATGGGTGCCTTGCTCTTACACCATATCAGTTCATTGGCCAACCGTATTATTAATCAGTCTCTTCTGAGAGGTGTTTATCAGAGGAAACTTGATGTATATCAAGAACAAAGGTGGTACAAGTCACTATATAATACAGAACCAAAAGCAAAGCTAGAATTAGGAAATGCAGAAACTCAAAATATTTTCAACAAGGAAGGCCATTCAGCTCATTGCGTTTGTATTCTGCATTCTTTGTTCCAAGTCACTTATTAAAAATTGTTAATCAGACTGTCCAGACCTTCCTCATATCCTCTATTTGTTTTACTTCTCAGATGCTTATCCGGTTCTCTTTTGATTGATTTTATTGATCCAGCCTAAAAAAGAATCACTTGTGTTAGTTTTAAAGAGGATCTCTCTCTAAAATGAGATTTCCCTTCAATTAGCCTCTTCAAAAGGGGTATGAATGTCTGAGAGGAGAGAGCACCCTGATGGAACCTGTGATGTGTCCAATACGTTAAAGATATTGGGCTGAAACATTTCATAACAGATCATTTCACAACAGGAACTGTCCTAGCTACACAAGTGCTCTGTCCAGTTACCAAATCAATGGTTGACTATGATGTTCACATGTCTGTACAATTGGGCATACTTGATCTCCTTTTAGCTCTTCACAATATCAAGAGAGGTTTGTATAAAGAAGACCCTTTTGCCCATTTGATGTCATCCTTCCAGAATCACCACACTGCCATCTTCCCATCAAAGTATCAAGCTGTTTATTAAATAAGTTAAGCATCTTCTCATCAAAGTATCAAGCGGTCCATTAAATGAGTATTGTTCTGGGTTTACTTTCTCAATCTCATTTTATTATTGCTGATAAATCAAACATTGTCACAATTTTGTGCCCCAATATTCATCAGAATTCCGATTTAACTGAGCTTCACTGAGTTTCTCTATAAAGTAGAGTGACTATTTATAGGCAAATGCATCAACCAATTTGCACATATCAATGTGGATATCACAAACCGCCATGGAATAAATGGATCTTTAATATCACCCTGAAAAGGCATACAGAAACTCTGCTTCAATGTCTCACTGCAGGACAGCACCTCCAACAATTCAGCGCACCCCTAGGTCTAGAGTTGGAATGTCAGCCCAGACTATGACCTTGAAGTCCCATAGATTGGATTTGAAGTCACAGCCTTCTGCCTCAGAAGTGAAAGTGTTACCAGCTGCGCCAGGCTCAAACCTCGAGAGGTATACTTCTTCAATTTCGATCAGTATAATCTTGAGATAGTCTGAGATCACATTTAATCTCAGTCTGCAAGCAAAATCACCTGCTTAATATCACATTATGCCTTACTTCATAGGTAGATTTAAAGATTGATGATTTTCATTGAATAGCTCCTGGATGCTCTTGGCATAGAGCAACAAATGGCAGTACTTTGCAAGAGGAACAAGGAACAAGCCACCTCCAAGATACATTCCCAAAGCTAGAAAGTGTACACACACTGATTGAGAAGACCGGAATTTTAAAGCATTATTGAAAGTCTGGAATACAACAATGAACAATGTAAATTTATAGAACTGGGCCAAATAATACCACAACCAGCTAAAAAAAACCTGTTACACTTTTTTAAAAAAAAGAAATTTCTTTTAAATTACTGCACATTGTAAAATAATGATAGTCTTTTAATTTGGTACAGCGCCTTTCAAGTCAGGAGGATGTTACAAAACCCTTCACAAGATTTACTGTAAAGTGCAGCTAAGGCATTGTGTAGGCAAACACAAGTTAATTTGCATGTAGTAATGACTCTCTGAAGTAAATTTATCTGCAGCATTGTTGGCCACGATAACAAGAAACTCAATTCTCTTTTTCAGGACCATCATCATATCCACCTGAACAGGCAGATTTCGGTTTTATGTCACATAAGGAGGACAACACCTCTGACAATGCAGCGCATCCCCAGGATTGGATCAGAATGTTAGCCTTAAAGTTCAAAGTTCAGACATAACCCTAAAATATGAGTTCAAAGGGCTCAAATTCACAACCTTCTAATCCAGAGGGGGGAGTGCTACCAACTGAGCCAGGATGACACCTATTGCATTAAAACATTAGAACCTTATTTCAAAATTAAATCTTAAATTAAACACCACATACGAGTATGCCTTTACACACAATACAACCTTTCCCCCAGCACATATATGACCCACTGATCTGCTAACTTCAACTCTCTCTCCCTCTCACTCTCTCTCCCCCATCTGCACCCACCACCACTGCAAAAAAACAACTGAGACTGTATCTTCACATCAGCTTATTAAATGTGGATGAAATGAAGCCAGGCTGTCATTCCATTCTAGTTCTTTGGCCCAATTAACAAACCTCAATAAAACAGCAGGAAATGGGACATTTATTCTGCTGTATTACTAAGCAGCTATCATTTTTAAATCTTTTGCTCTGTCCTCTCTTGAAACCCCATGGTTTTAGCAGAAAGATTTACTGCATGGCAGTCCACCCACAGACTAGTAAGAGAAACACCAGCTTATTTTTAATTCTTATGATTTAATGGCTTCCAGGTCGGAAGCCAGCAATTAAATAAGTCATCAGTTTATTATCCAAGTTCCACAATCATCACAGCCACTTACATATGCTCCTGATTCAATGCAAGTTTCACTTTCACACAAGTCATGTTCTTCAATTGCAAACTACTACACTCAGCTGTTGAACACCCACCCAATCTAGTGCCAAAAGATCATTATACAGCAATTAGCTATTTCAGTATTTGGCTGGTCACTTTTTTTCCTTACAATTTTAATACAATTTACAGTACTTTGCCGGTCATTCACATCATTAACTTCGCGCAAATGACATGAATTTTGAACGCAGTGCTTTTTGCAATAATATGGGGGTAAATAGTAACAATGGCTATAAAAGGATTTATTTTGGATTTCCTGTTCAAAGATAACGGCAATGAGCAGCAGGCTCCAAAACATTATTACCCGGGGCGATCCACTCTGTGCAAGTGCATCTTTAAAGAGAATTTGAAACGCATTCCAACATGATAGAGCCATAAACGCTGTTCAGGTCAACAACCCCCTACTGAACATATCAGTTGCAACCACTAAATGGAAAAAAAATGTAATCTTAGCACCTCCATATATCACAGACAACTATTTCGGGGCCAATGGTCAAACATGCAGTGAAACTGTACACAGTCCCCTCTTTGAAAAAATAGCATGTTTTGCCTTTTAACAACATAGTGTAACTCAACAGTATTGTCAATAACTTTAGCTTTTGGTTTAAAATGTACCCAAAGGTTTCCAAAGCTTTTCCCTTTCGCAAAATTTATTCTTCATGTACATCTGCTGAATTTAGAACCTGTACTTAGAAATTCTACCTATGGTGCAATCAATACTGGAGCCAATGTTCAGAAGAGTTCATGCTTTATCATTGCCTTGTGTACACCCATGAGCATGACATGATGAGCTGGGATTTTGAAACAATTAATAGCCAGAGTATTAATCGCTGCTAGCTGTGATTTTAACAACTGCACGGTTGGATGATGTAGAGCACTTCAATAAATATTTCAGATCATACTGGAAGACAGAGGAACTGCTCTCTCTCTCACATAGTGTGTTCACAAGGAATATGAGATATCTTTCAGCTTGTCTCAGAGGGATGAAGTTGAAACGGTTTTATTTTAAAAGAATTAAGATGCAACAAAAGCACGCGATATAAACTAAACACTGCCGCTCTCAAACTGATTTCAAACTCAGGCTCCACAATCTTCTTAAAGCAGAAAGTTTAAAACATATTTTTTAAAAATCTGATTATTATTTTTGTGTAAAACAAAATAATTCACCCCATTAAATGAGTCTCACTTGCACGAGGGATGAAAAGAGCTAAGCAAACCAGATCTGCATCTAATATGTTGTGACCAACTTTGGATGCTTTTCAGAACTAAAATACATTCTCTACTTATAAAGTAGACTGTGAGTCAGTGATGAGAGGGTTTCAATTTAAGATAGTTAGCAAACGAGTGAAATGGGGAGGTTAGGAGGAATTTTGCATGCACAAAGCAGTTAGGATATGGAATGCCCTGTCGGGAGCGGTATGTGGGGCAGAATACATATTAGCTTTTAACAAATGGATCTAGATAAATGCCTGAAAAGGAATGAACTAACCGGTGTATGCAGAGTAGGGTAGGTAATTGGGACTGAAAGGATTGCTCTTAAAATAGCCAACACAGACACAATTGCCTTCTACTGCTGTAAATTTTTATCATTCTGTTTTATCATTCATATTTTAAAGCACTCTCCTTCACAAAAGGAGACCTGCATTTTGTTGGGGGCACCTTCAGTGCTGCAATTTCTATGATTCTAGATAATTAGACTGATGCAGTATTCAATAGTATTGCATTTCAGACACATCACTTCTCCATAACAGTGGGGAAAAGAGAAGGCAAAGCATTAAAACAAATCCTTGCATTTGCCTTTAACACGTCATTGAAATATCTCAAATTATTTCATAGGGTTTACTGTAATGTGTAGTAACTGTACATATGGCAGCTCCATTACTCACAGGATGTAAATCAGTTGCCTTACCTTGCTTTGCTGCATTCAAAACCCTCTTGAAATGCCTGTTTTTGACCCAGTCTACAGTAAACATGCTTAAATTCTCCCTCCTTTTCTACCTGCTTAGATTTTCCTATAATCTATTTGAAGTGCTTCCACATGTTCACCCAACAAAAAAAATCACTTAAGCACAAGATTTAGCTGCAAGCAATAAGCTCATCTGATATTTATTGTATTATTTGAAATACTTGTCAAAAGTGTAAGTTTAAATAGAGTGTGCGATGAAGCTGCGAGATACAATTTAAGGTTCTTTCATAACATGAACCAAAAACTCACTTGTAGATCACTGGATATAAATTGTAGCCTACTGCTCATCACAAGACATCCTCCACCTCAAATCCACAGAGATCTTCACAGACCTTGGTAATTGGAGAGAGGTGGGAGGTATCATGCATTTATTATTTGTAGCTGTTTAAGTGAGCTGGAAGGGAATTGACTTTAATAACCTTCTGCAGGCTACATTGCTTCCATCAGTCTTTCTCCCTGTCATTAGAGACACTGTGCCTCTACACCCACACACAGTGGTACCGCCTGACAGAGAAACTCATAAAGTACAATCACAATGTGCTCTTTGCTGCCATTGTGGTCAATTACCTTACATCTGAACATCATGTCCTGAACACTCAACACACAATAAACCCTAACAACTTTCAATAAACCACAGCAAAACCACAGGTTGCACACTGACTTAGTGTCTACTTTACAATTAACACCCTAACCAGGGGAGAGCAATGTACAACGTTTAGCTTCATTAACCATGCAGTTGTACTCAAACCAATCATTACTTGAAGACCACTGAATGGTTACTCTAAGGAATGTTTATTTTTTTAAATTATGCTTGTTATTAAAGCATCTTAGTTCGTGTAACAGCAAGAAATTGTAATGTGATATTATCTCGATAATGGTATCACATAATGCAGTTATCTCCCATAGAAACATATTAATGGCCATTCAGCCCATTTACCTTTCTCCATTTTATCATTTATATTAGCTCATGTCCGCTCATTTTATCCAATTTCTCTTCCTTTACCACAACATCATCTTACATCCTGTGGTAAACATTGAGGAATGTGGGAGAAGAGGAGGATGCCATTCTGACCAATGAGCTTGTTAGATCTTGACATATCTTAAACCCGAAGCTATGTCCTCTCGCCTCACCTATTAATACTTCTCCTACTCAATAATCTCTCAAACCTCAGGACACAGAAGAGTAAGCATATTTGATACAGAGCCTTTCTAATCTGCATTTCCCCCCTAAATTAAAAAAGACTTAATTTAAGTGCAACTTCTTGTTGTTGCATTTGGCAGAGCACCTTTCACAGGATATAATGTAAAATAATAACAACTGGCATTTATATAGTGTCACTCGCGCAGGGTAGCATCTCAAAGCACTTGCAGTGTTTGTGCATTTTATACTTGCACACTTGCAATCAGGTGATGCTAGATTCACCTCAATGTGATGAACATGAACATGCTGCATGAATTCGGTCCAACAATGAATTAGCAGTATGTTAATATGCACTGGACTGAACAAAGCAGCCAAAATCCATCAAGTAGATCTGTGCAACTAAATGAATGTTTTTATAAAACCTAGACTTCATTTTAAATGATCACTGCACTGGCTACTCCTGGAATTATCCCATTATGTGAGGGAAAATGAATGAACACTTGATAAGATTCATATTTTGCAAATAGTGATATGGCAATATTTGGTTTCAAAAGAAAAATTGAAGCTCTCCAGTCCTCCAGATGTGTCTGGTATTTTTCAGGCTTTATGGTTCTCAGGCCATTAGCAAGAAGTACAGTTTCTAGTGTCAAATGTCTTGGATCATTAAACAGCATCTTAACGTGGTGTCATTCTCAACCGCAGTGAAATTATTTTTTAAAAAAGAAACCTTAAATATGTTGGCTCTAACATGGAGAAACATCAAATTCCTTAAGAAGTAAATCATGACTACTAGGGGGATTTCCACTCTAATTCCATCTACTTCTGGAGGCATGACGTGCTTTTGGAGACAGGAAAAAAATCCCATTCAGATTCCTTAACCTAACTAAGGAATCCCATTAGAAATCATGATTGAACCTCAATGTCAAAATGACAGAACAAAGGACACCACAGTAAATCACCAGATAAGACTACTAGAGCTTTGTTCTAAGGAGAGGTTCAGAGAAGAAAGGCTCCATTCATATTGGAAGATGAAGTTATAAATTGAGAAGATGGCAGTGAAGAAACAAAGGACTCCTCTTTTAACTTACCATTGATCAAGTTGTGGGACTGTTTCAACCTCTCTTTATTTGGTTAAATCATAAAATGTCCCAAAGTCTAACAAGTGACGTTTTCTTCATTCTCCGACTGAAGCCAGCCTCCACTCCCCGTAGAACTGATGTAGAATTCTAGACACTACAAACTAATACCATAGCACAAGCTGTCTTTGTTCAGATGGTAATACTCGGATATGACAGGAAAAGAGGAACACGAGGAGGCAATTCAGCCCATTGAGTCTGTCCAGCAGTTTGTTAGATCCAACTTTCAGCCATACTCCTGTATACCACTAGAATAATAGCAATAATAATCCTTGCATTTGATACAGTGCTTTTGACACCTTCTAGATATCTCAAAACGCTTCACAGAATAGGCTGCAAAGTGAATTGACTGTAAATATGTGGGCACTATTACCCGAGTATCTATCAATCTATCTAGTAAGCATGCCTGTTGATTCCCATTCACCCTAGGTTAGTCTGGGTCAGTTGGTAGCACACTTGCCTCTGAGATAGAAGGCTGTGGGTTCAAGCCAGTATACTCAGTCTAGTCTGTCTAGTCTGATACACCAATGCAGTGTAGTAGTGAAGCACTGCACTGTTGAAAGTCCCATCATTCAGATGAGACATTAAACTGAGCTCCCGTCTGCCTGTTAGATGGATGTTAAAGACCTCATGCTACTATTTGAAAAGAGAAAGGAGTTTCTCATCTCTGAGTCTGGGTTCAAAGTCCACGGTTATCCTCAGATAAATATAACTGTATAATAATAACAATACTCCTCTTATAACTCCACTCTAAGTATACTATATATACAGTATATATATATACTATAAATAGTGTATAGCCACAGTTAAAAACTTACACAATCGAAAACTGAAGAGCTCACCCTTAGCTCACATCAGCTCAAGAGATGGAGCCGCT
This sequence comes from Hydrolagus colliei, assembly GCA_035084275.1. Taxonomy (NCBI): domain Eukaryota; kingdom Metazoa; phylum Chordata; class Chondrichthyes; order Chimaeriformes; family Chimaeridae; genus Hydrolagus; species Hydrolagus colliei. Next base: position 30,690,340 of record CM068743.1, on the reverse strand, counting down.
AATGTAAGTCTGAAACATCCCTGATGGAAACTGCCCCTAATGGTGGATTCAGTGGCAATACAGTCCTCAATGGTAAAGTGGGTGGAAGAATTCAAGAATGAAAAGAGAGCAATTCTCTCAAGCGCTGGTCACCTGTACAAAATGCCAATGCAATGTATCTTTCACAACAGTGTTTTTCAAGCCTGGATGTTTCATTTCCGCAATGTGGCCATGATTTGTGCTCCACTTCACGCCATCTCAGAGCAATAAATCGTAACAAATTAAAACATGCAAGCTAATGAATCTTGATATGAAAGGCACAGTCATGAGATCCCAAAACAGCTAATGCTTTTGATGTGATGGCTGTTAAGCTGGTTGGATGGTGTAGCATTGAAAGAGAGGTCACTCCTCTGAAGGGGGCCTCTTTAAGCTGTACTGCATTTCTCTCTTTAACTCTGAGTGAGATCATTTCATGTCGGGGGACACCATTTGTTAACCAGTGGAATTGGAAGAAAATATCCCCAAGACACCCAATAAATGTCAGTCTACCTCAGTTGGTAGCAATCTCGTCTTTGAGTTTGAAGGCTATGGATTCAAACCCCATATCAGCACTCTGAACCCAAAGTCCAGGCTGATGCTCAAGTGCAATGCTGAGGATGACAACAACAGCAAAATTACACTTGTATAGCGCCCTTCACATCAGGAGGACATCTCAAGGCGCTGGATTGTCAGAACTGCCATCCTTCAGATGAGACATTAAATTACAATACAATATGACATCTATAAAGTGCCTTTCACGTTAGGAGGAAGGACATCCCAAGGCACTGAATCTAATTAATCCAAGTTAATACAAGGTCTCATCTGCCTGTTCAGGTGGATGTTAAAGGGGCATGGTACTATTGGCTGCTATGTTCACCTACAAAGTACATTATTATATGACTATCATTCAGATGTTGCTTTTGAAATAAAGAAAAACTGTCTCATCAACAGGGAAAAAAGGCATTTCACAACATGGTGGAATATTTTTTTTTGAATTGTAATAAAATTATAAATATTGATAAACAAAAATAACAACCTTATAACTTTAACTTTAGAACCATTGAAGCCAGCTTTGTTAACTTCTATGTTTTTAATACTGTATACCAAATGTATCTCTTTCTCAAATGTCTACCACACCACCACGATAATAAGTATCCTTACATCTGATATAACGCCTCCTGTAGCTCAGTGGTTAGAGCACTCGCCTAACAAGTTTGAGACCTGTGTTCGAATCCAGGCAGATCAGGGCAAAACCGTAGGCAAGTTTTCTTACTCTACATATCTAATAATAATCCGTCAAAAAAAACACAATAATAAAAATTGGTCACTTTCAATCCACAACTCTTCGTAGAATACTGCTGTGCGCAATTGACTGCTGCATTTTGCCCACAATTCACTTTACAGTATATTCTGTGAAGCGCTTTGAGAGGTTGATATGATGTGAAAAGCGCTATATCAAATGCAAGGATTATTATTATTTCACATCATGAGGATTTTGTCAATAAGCAATACGAATAGCAATTGAGTTCAATTTCAAAATTCAGCTACTTTTCTCAACTGGATTAGCAAACAATATACATGGTACATTCAAAGAATCCAGTTCCTCTCTGACTGCAAGAGCCTCTTTTAAGTGAAGTTGAGAGAAAGACAGAGAAAGAAACAGCTGCTTCCAATCCAAAGACCCATCTCTTCTGACCCCCATTCCTCATTCTTTGTGCAAAACAGCAGGCAACACACTGAAGGAACGGAGGCCTCGCTGAGAAAGTCAGAGTCTGCTATTTGATCTCTGGAATAGCCCAAACCATTTATCCTGTTTCGAAGGCACTCCACAGCTGCCCATACTCTTCCTTTTAGGCTCAAAGCCAACATCATTTTGTGAATTACTACAATCTCCTGATGTTTTTTTCTGATATTGGTCAGCTTCAAGCAGTAAACCACTTCACTTGGGACATCAGGAAAAAAACAGTGCAATAAAAGGGAACATATATCAATGCATCATACTGTAACCATCTTCTACCTTTGCTTGTGGCAATGGTTTGAACACTGGCTATTACCCAAGCTGTGCGCGATGGGCAGCCAGGCTTGTCTACAAATACATAGTCGCTCCACTTCACAATAAATCCTGTGAAAGTCTTTGGGTCATCCTCCCGGCGAGAAAGGTGCTATACCCAATGCAAGGAATACTATTTTTACCTCAAAAAGTAACATTTAGATCCAAATATAAGTGATAACATATTTATCACTATATTAGTGATAAATTTCACCAAATACGGTGATAAATATGTTACCACTTTGTTGCCTTATCAGAGCATTGAAACACAGCACTTTAACATAGCTTTGAGCCATCTCAAAGTGCTTCATAGGATTTGCTATGAAGTGCAGTGACTGGGTATTGGTAAGCACATGCAACAGTCAATCTTCCTTAAAGTAAATGATCAGTTTCATTTGGGGGCAGTTGGTTATGGGATTTTAATGTCCACCTGAGAAGGCACGTAGGATCTTCGTTTTAACATATTGCGCAAAGGACAGCAAATAATCTCAGATAATGCATTGCTCCCCAACACTGCATTGGAATGTCAATCCAGAACTATGAGTTCAACATCCTAACATGAGGCTTGAACTCATAACCTTCTAGCTACTCAGAGCCAAGACTACTATCACCTGACATGGATAAGTATGGAAATAAGCTTTAATGCTGCCTTACTGCTGAAGTTCATTATTTAAGTAGTAAAATTCAACTTCAATCCCCATACAATCCTGGTCCGCATTAAAGACTAATTAGTAATAGGTTGAGTGATCGCCAGAGCAACAGCCATGCTGCTTTGGGTCGGGTGAAAATTTTCATCAAGACAAGTTGAAATCTCAGCTGTGCCATTGGATCTTATGTCAGTTGTCTTGGAAGCAGCCAGTAATAATGCACAAACTTGCGTTCCTTTATGAAGCCCGAACAAATTCACTGTTGCAACGGCTTTGTTTTATCTGTCCGTGCTTGAAATTGAGAATCAAACGTCAGCAGACTCTTCCTCTCTCATGCACTCTGGTAGGAGATTAGGTGATCTGAGAGATGAGAGCTGTGCAAACACAAACTCAACTGTAGAAGATTTTGGATTTTTTTAAATGTTCCTTTTTATTTATAACTATAAATCTGCAGCATTACCAAAACTGGTTTATCAATGAAGCTGCAGCTACAGCCATAATACTATCAATTTGAAGCAGAGTGAATTGGTAACAGAATATGTTAACAGCATTAACATAACAGTGTCATACAGTACTGCACACCAGCCTTACTATAACCTGGCCCCAAGCCCACTAAAGGCAGAGTCTTGTTAACCCTTCACATAATGTATTTCTCCTGCAACTTGTTTTAAATCTCTTGGTTAATATATTTTCTCTTCACCTGAAGACACTGATTTACTTTGACCATGCTCACGGTCACCTCCTCCCATAGTGTCAGGCTGCACTGCTATTAAACACTCCGAGACACTGCCACATGTAAAAGGTGCTATATCAATACCAGTTGCTATTGTTGCTCTACTATCGCTTCATTATGGATGCCTACTGGCATCTGGTCAAAGTAGCCATTACTCATGTGGAGAGCCTTAGTAGGGGGGAAGGAAAGAACTCAGTAACAAGCTCGAACTTGGGCATGATCTGGGATTCAAAATCACTCATGTTTTTAAACTTAAGATCCTACCAAAATTGTACAATTATGCACAATGGAGGGAACTAGTTTTGAACTCTTAATACGGGAGCCAATTTTTCATTTCTTTTTGGTTCCAGCAGAAAATTTGTGTTCCATAATCATGCCTGAATTCAACAGTTTTCCTAAATTCTACGTGATCGTAAGATGTAAAACAAGGACACCAAGACTCAGAATATAATTAATTTCAGGCTCTGCTGATACTCACACATTTACAGCTCCAGAAAGGGGGCCCGTTCGTTTCCTTTCCTTTCCATTCTCATCCATCAACCAATTTCCTCAACTAAGTACTTTATTGAGGCAGGTAAGTAACCTGCTATCAGAACCGCACAGGACCTCTCAATCTCTGCCAGGAGACGCGTGGCAGCCATTTCAAGAATCAACTTTCCCCTTCTTCTACCAAACCGCAATTGAGACCTGAAGGTTAAGTGAAACTGCACCACCTCCACTTGCTTACACTGCAAGTCCCTGCTCCAGTTATGAATACTATCTGTGCTGTCCTATTTTTACATTGTATGCTCACTTCTGTATTTGGACTTAAAAAAAAAGTTGAATTCCCACCACCCCAGCCAAACGTAAACTTTTATAGACCTCACCAAGTTAACTGATGAAGTATGACATATCTTCCCATCTGAGTTGCAATCAACTCTACATTTGCTATCGGCACCATGAACCAAACAGTGTCCAAACATACAAGATGACTCACAGCAGTCAAAGGGCTGGCAAAATGGAGCTCCAATCTGAGATTAAGACCACAAAATCTATCATCAATTCACTTTGCAGTGTATTCTGTGGAGTGTTTTAAGACGTCTCAAAGATGTGATGAGGAGCAATAATTCAAAGGTGAATTGGATAGATAAAAGGAAAAATTTGCAAAGATATGGGGAAACAACTGGGGAGTTTGACTGATTGAGTAGCTCACAATGGGCCGAATGGTCTCCTTCTGTGCTGAAATAATCTCTAATACTATAATATAAAATGAAAGGCTTATTATTATTAAAAGAGGTTCTTCCAAGTCTGAAAATGACCTCTATTACAGCTCTATTAACATTTTAATACACCCTCACCATCACCGTCCTCTTCCTCCCTCCTGCACCCATCCTCGGCATCAGTTCAGTCAAATATTCAGTTACCAACTCAGGCTACTTCAAATTTAATCTCCGACTGACTGTCCAAGATGACTCGAGTGGAATTAAGCCATTCGCAAACTCCTGCCTCTGTTTTATCAATTATGCTAATGTTCAAGCAGCTTGCCCCTGTTCACACACAGCAGAACTGGCATTTTCCCCTCAATAATTTGCCATTAACTTGTTCACTAGATCTGTTTTACGCTATCCATTTATAACAGAGCACAAGCCTGTACAAGACCGGAAAAACCATTACTATCCTTCTGGCTGGTGCTAGAATCAGAAAAATTGCATTGAATTCCAACTTCTTGTTCTCTAAAAAACTTATGTTGCCAAAAAGAAGAAGAGGGGAAAAATTATTGACACTGAAACTGCCATCATGCAAAATGTAACCGTTTTTTTTATTAAAAAGAAGGAACTTAAAAACTTAAAAAGTTCCTGGGAACAAATCAAGGGTTACAAATCTGGTTTGTGATGTGCTAAATGCCACATCACTGAAAAGTGCGATTCCAAACCTAATGTATTTGCCTATAAAATACACAGTCACTGCAACAACAATTTGTTGTTTATATACAACAACAAAATTACATTTATAGAGCGCCTTTCACGTTGGGAGGACGTCCCAAGGCGCTTCATGAAGGACAGTGTATCAACTTTTCAGTATATATTATTATTAGAGTATTATTCTTGGTCTTTAATTGCCATCAGGTTTGGATGTTAACTCCCACCTTGGCTCAATTGTCTTGAAGGATTCATTCTTTTGTTCTGCCCTGATAACTATCACCCCAATACACAGACTACCAGCCCAAAGTTTTCACTGCAAGTTTTCTAACCAGTTCACTGATATATTTTTTTCTGCTGTTGAACATCTCTGAGAATGGGACCCTTTTGAGAGTGTTGATCAGAGTCCAGCTCTCCTCCTGCACCAGTGTGGACTTCCCTTACCAGCCATGCTTACACAGTTCTAAGTAAATTGTCCTGCCGAAGTGAAATGTGTTATATAAATGTAATTTTGTTGTTGTTGTAAATATCACATTACAGGCAATTTTGCACCAGTAACTGGGTTGAGATCGCCTTAACTCATTTCATGTTAAAGGAAGGACTTAGAATCATAGAATCATAGAATCATAGAATTTTACGGCACAAAAGGAGGCCATTCGGCCCATCTAGTCTGTGCCGGCTCTTTGAAAAGAGCGATTCAATCCCACTGCCCTGCCCGCTCCCCATAGCCTAATAGACCCGTTCTCCCTAAATAAAGATCTAATGATCTTTATAAGATCATTAGATCTTTATAAAGATCTAACTTGCATTTTTATAGAGTCTTATGACATAATAATAATCCGTGCATTTTATATAGCTCTTTTCATGTCTCCCAGACTTCCCAAAACACTTCACAGAATATACTGTAAAGTGAATTGACTGCACATTTGTGGGTGAGTATGCCGCCCGCATACTCACCCGCTCTAAGCTTCGCTCCCCCATTACCCCAGTCCTTGCCAGACTTCACTGGCTCCCTATCCCAGAGAGGATCGACTTCAAGATCCTCACCCTTGTTTTCAAATCCCTCCACTCCTCTGCACCCCCCTATCTCTCTGATCTCCTCTCCCCCCAAACCAGCACCCGCTGCCTTCGCTCCTCTGGGTCTGGCCTCCTCCATATCCTCCGAGTCCTCCGCTCCACCCTCGGCGGCCGTGCCTTTAGCCACTACGCCCCGAAGCTCTGGAACTCCCTTCCTCACTCGCTTCGCCTCGCCCCCTCTCTTCCCAGTTTCAGGTCACAGTTGAAGACCTTTCTCTTCGACTGAGCTTTTGGTCACCTTCCTGTCTCTGCTCCTGGCTCGTTCCCGGGATCCGCTACTGTGAAGCGCTCTGAGACGCCGTCCGGCGTGGAGGGCGCTATATAAATCGAAGTTGTTGTTGTTGAAATGCGGCAGCCAATTGCGCACACCAGTGTCCCACAAACAGTCGTGGATTTAAATTTAAATCAATTGTATTATTTCTTTTAAGGGATTATTATTAGGCATAATAATAAGGAAATTAAGTAAGGAAAATTGCCCAAAGTTTCAGACTGCTTGGAATCGAACCCAGATTTCTCACATGTAAAGCGGGTGCTCTAACCATTGAGCTATAGGACTCCATAAATATCCGTTTATACCCAAAATCCTTACACCACCCTGCTAAAACTTTACCAACCTGCCCAATCCCTCCACTTGGTGAGCACTGAGCAAGATTGCCTGCCCCAGCGTTGGTGGTCAGGGCTACAGCCGTTTTGCACCCCGCCACCCCCTGAATCACCATCTCTCAATTATGAGGATAGGATGCATAAACTTGGTCTGTATTACCTCAAGTTTAGAAGGTCAAGGGGTGATCTGATTGAAATGTTTAAAATGACTTGATAGGGTAGCTACAGATAAACTGTTTGCTCTAGTGGGGGTAATCCAGAACAATAGGGCATAACTTTAAATTAGAGCTAGACTATTTAGGAGTGAAATGACAAAGCACTTATTCATGCAAAAAGTCGTGGAAATCTGGAACTCTCTCCCACAAAAGGTGGGATACATTAAAATCCATCCAGCACAACAAATGCTGGATCCATTAACATTTTCAAGACTGAAGTGGATAGATTTTTGCTAGGTAAGGGAATCAAGGATATGAGCCAAAGGCAGAGAATTGGAGTTAAGGTATGGATCAGCCACGATCAGGTAGAATGGCAGAATACGCTTGAGGAGCTGAATGGCCTTCTCTTGTTACTAAGTTTTCATTCCCCTTGTGCCTCACTGCCTCTCTTGCCTCCTTCAAGACTTATCTCAAGACCTTCCTCTTTGCCCGTGCCTTCGGTCATCCTCACACTCCCATCCCCGTTATACTCCCTCACTTCTTGAATCTAACCAACAGCTCGGGTGCAAACCTTTCATTGTCCAGCACATTGAGTCGCTATACAATTTCTTGCTGTTGTTGCTGTTGTTACAGCCAGCAGACCTTGTTCATCCTAGGTTGAAATCAATCACAGGTCTCAGAGACAAAGGGACATCAATAACAAAAAGTAGCACAAACACCCTAAAATTGTATGAAGTTATCAATTGCATTGTTTTTAAACAGGACTTCAATTTGGTGGCATATTTCTTACCTCTTATATGAAGCCTGGATACGTAATCCAGTCCAGTGATCCAGTGAATCCAGACAACCCAGTTGTGCAACTAACCCACTAACTTACCCAATTTCACTCATGAGGTTCGCTTTTCCAACAGATCAGCAGTAGAAAGTTCACTTCACTGTTGCCAAGCACTTATCATCTCTATAAACCATACAGAGCAACAGCAACAGCCTCACAATTCCGGATCTGGTGTGAGTCTGGCAGTGGCTGACATTTTGACCTGTCTATCGCATATGAAGCTTTCCTGTTAGTTCACAGCTCACTTGCCCTAGACCTAGTTGAAAACTGTCAGCTGTGAGTCAAAACATATGCACCTATTGTGAGAATTCACCCTCCGACAATCTAATTCATAGAGAAACCTTTATGACACTTTGGTGGAGGAGCCTGTATTTGTGTTCAAATCATTGGGAGAAGAGCAGTGAAGTAAAAACAAAAGTCAAGCCAGTTAAAAAAGAGAATGGATCAATGCAAAGTAATCTTAAAAGCCAGAATGTCTGAAAGGTTTTTACTCATAAAAGCACAATGTTTTAATTCCTGTGAGATCCTTTTCCATGAAAGATGGTAAATAAATGCATCTCTTGCTGCCAATGGGATTTAATATGCTTTATTTTGTTGGAAACCAGATATATTGTGACTTCTTTTTGCAAATACAATACTGGAGGACATTTGATTCACAAAAGAGGTAACAGGGAATCTCTTAAGGTCCTGTTAAATGTAGGAAAATATGAAGTAATTTGCTATGGCAGGAAAAATTAAGCCATCTATAATCTAGAAAGATAGTAGGAACATAAAAGGAGTAGCAGCGCAATGAGATCTGTGGATTCAGAATCACTTAAAACAGCCACACAGGTAGATCACAAGATAAGGCCATCGGGGTCTTGGGCTTTATATCGAGAGGGATAGAATATAAAAGTGAATGTGATGTTGAATTCATGAAAAACCTTATTTATACTGCATTTAGAGTATTGTGTTCAATACTGGTCTCCAGATTCTAAGTACAGTACTGTATATAGCGGCAAAGGTCATTCAACTCATTGCTGTTTGTGGGACAATACTGTAAACAAATGGGCTGCTGCATTCGCCTAAGAATTTCACAGCCACTACACTTTACCGTAAATCCCGTGAAGCCATTTGAGGCATCTTGACAATATGACAAATAATCTTACATTTGATTACCCTATAGTAATAATAGGGTATTATTATTGTGCGAAAAGCTGCTGCTTTGCAAATGGAACTAATCACAAACTGGAGGTTGCAATTAATACTAACAATTCTGGTTTGTAAACCATCACAATTTAGATTCCCATTATATATATATTAAAGAATTATGAATGTTAAACCAATGGACTCTCTGTACAATTGAGTCAATAATTCCAACCCATTCCTAAAGGGCTTTTGCCTCTTTCAGATTACATTTCGGTTCAGGTTATTAGAGCTTTCTCTGTGGGTGTAAATGCAGAGCTTTAATCTTTTTGCATATTAAAGCATCAGGAGCTCCAGTTATATTACACACAAGACTGATGAAGGCTTAGAGCTTTTCCAGTCTCTCATCTTGTAGTTTGGTCCCAGTGTACGCAGGAATACACAAGTCTGGAAAAGTCTTTTCTTATTAAAGAAACACAGTGGAATGAGATAGGACTCTTTTTACTGGAGCAGGGAAGATTGAGAGGAGCCATGATAGAGGTGTTGAGAATTAGGAAAGTTTTATAGGTTAAAAGTATTTCCACTCAACTCTTGGATAGATAACTGGAAGGTATATATTTTAAGATTGTTACCGAAAGGTGAGAAAAATATGTTTTTTCATAAATACATGAAATGGTCTGTCAAAATCAGAGGTTGAAGCAGATCTATTGTATAAATATATATATATAAAATATCCATGCATTTGATGTAGCATCTTAAAATATCTTCGAGACATCTCAAAGACCTTCATAGGTCACATTGTAAAGGTGAATTGACCGTATATTTTGTGGGCGAAACTCGGAAGCCAATTGCATACCATTGTGGATTGAAATGACCAACTTTTTTTTAAAAAAAAGGAATTATTACCCCCAGAAAAGCAATCTGCCAATCGACTAACAACCGGGTTTCAACTTAGTACTGGATAAAGAGTGGCGTGTGGAGGAAAGAAACCTGCCCTACGTTTTGCCCTGCCAGGAATGTAATCCAGGTCTCTCATTTGCAAGGCGAGTGCTCTAACCACTGAACTACATGACTACATCGATATATGATTGTCTTGAATTAGACAAATATTTGAATGTATCGGGAAAAGGCAAGAGAATTTGACTAAATGGTAGCTCTACAGGGAGCCAGCATAGGGACAAAAAACCTCTTCCTATGCTGTAAAATTCAATGATTATGTGCAAATAGCACATTTTAATGAACTAATGCAAACCATGTCTAGATTTTATTTGGGCTGTGAAGTGTTTCTGGTTGCAAACACAAGCAAAACAAGACAAAAGCAAAGCATCTGAAAATTCATCTATTCAGGTAAAGAGAATTTACTTTGTAGACTTATGATTTATTTTCTAAAAAAAATAAATTTATACTGAGGAACCCTATTAATTGAAAGCTTTCACTTTCAGAGAAGGGGCAAACGGAATAATAATCATTGCAATATTGTGTGTGGGAAGGGGAAAGAAAATGAAAAATGTTGCATTGTTGCTTCCCTCACACATTTTAACTCCTTTATTTTGACGATTTGTCCAAATGGCCCCAGCCACCATTGGTTATTAGGACAATAATGGGTCAGCACACTTAACATCAGGCCCCAACCTATGCCGATGGCTAAAATCTGTTACAAATAATTTTGTAATGGGATTTCCTGTGACAAAGGGATTTCCCATTATAAAGATGAAACAAACAGATTGAATATGTTTAGAGTCTACTGTGTGAAATACACCCCACATCTGCTATAGCTTATGTGATAGCACAATTTTGCTTTAAAGACTTATTTGTATTATAAATAAAATACATTCAAGTCCCACTTTGGGAATTTGAACATGCACTAAATCATATGAAGAGCTTTGAGATGTCCTTCTGATGTTAAAGGCACCAAATGAAATGCAAGGATTGTCATTTGATATAGACTATAACTGTGCCTGCGATTGACACCTTTGCAAGTCAGAATGTCTCATAGTGCTCAGGACAATGAATTACTACGTAACACAGTGAAAGTTATAGAGGAATATAATCCACACCAGCAAGAGCCAAAGAACAGCAAACAGATGAAGGGCCAATCCAATTCATTGATCCTTGTTAATGCATGTAACCTGAGAAACTTTAACAATGTTTTATTTGCACTGATTGCTTGGCTGCTAATTTTAGCCAGACAGGAATAAGGGCACTCCAACTGGTTTTAGTCTAACAGTTTTGTAGATAGAGCAGAATATGAATCAAACATCCTATTCCTGATCACTATTAGTGGCCCTTTTGGAAATTAAGTGTATGTGTATACAGGACAACCCTATTATAATAAGCTCAATGCATTCAAGAGGAAGCTAGATCTTCACATGAGGGAGAGGGGAATGGGTGAAGAATCGTGTGGAGTATTATCTCAGACATGGACAGATTGGACCTGCTTGTGGGACCTATTTCCATGCTGTACATTCTTAATAATAATAACAATAATAATACTCCTTGCATTTGATATAGTGCTTTTCACATCTTCTTTGTGTCTCAAAGCGCTTCACAGAATATACTGTAAATTGAATTGACTGCATATTTGTGGGTGAAATGCGGCAGCCAATTGTGCGCAGCAGTATCCCACAAACAGTAGTGTAAACCTGGATCCTCTATCTTCTGTGCTGTGATGACATGACACACATTATAATCCATGCATTTAATATAGTTCCTTTTATGTCAGAAGGACATCTGAAAGCGCTTCATAGGAATTACGTGAAATGCCTCCGTATTTTGTAGATAAATATAGCAGCCAATTTGCAGACATCAATGAAGCCAATTATATTGGGGGGATTGTTGGCCAGGATACCAGAAGAAACTCATTTCTTGTTTTGAGCAGTATCATGAGATCTTTAACATCCAAACTGAATAGGCAGCCTGGACCTCAGTTCAACATCCCATCTGAGCCAGGGACACCATCGCCAACTGTACAGTACATAGCCAGAACTGAGCTGGAGCATCAGCCTAAACTGTCAACTGTTGACACTCATTCTCCTGGTTCACATAAAAAGAAACCTCACTTAGCTTAGATACCGTACAATACTCATTGCCTGCAGCAGTGTACTCCAGGGAATAGTCAGTATCTTCAAGAAAGAAGGGAGGAAAACAGGAGTGTGGTGGTGGGAGGCAGGGAAGGAGAGAAGTGGATAGGAGAGGGTTCTATGAAGAAAAAAAATCTGCATTTGAAGCTGCAAAAGTATCGAGAATGCCGAAGAATTTTTTCCCCCCTACGTTTTGATTTAACTCAAGTAACCGAAATATAAGCTCAGGCTTAGAAATTTTTCTTTTGTGCTTTATGAAAGATAATGCATCCTGTAGTAAATAACCGCTTTAATTGCCAAGACCCGAAGGCTTCTCAGAGGATGTTTTGTTGCAGCAAGCAATACAGGCAGGGTGGGGCTTCTGGCCAGCGGCCCTTATCTAGTTTTGCCAGACATCAAATAAAGCAAAGCAAAATGACTGTTCCTGTGGCTCGGCTGCCAGGCTCACTGAACACTGGATTGCCGATGAATTTGGAAGCAGATATCATTCTGATATTAAACAGTATTTTCAAAAAGCTGCAATACATTTTAGCACCAGAGTGTTCTACTTCACTCAGATTTTTACCAATGGAAATAAATACAGCTTGACACGATGGACCCTCCATGCTGCTCAACGCTGGATGTGAACAATTTTACACTAATGCGTCCTAAAGACCAGAAATAAGCAAAAGATTCAGAGCTGACAGATGTATTTCCGTGGCACCATACTGTAACAATATTTTTTGTCATCTCCTGCTGCTCTGCCCTGAATCTGAGAGGCTTGTTATTTTCAGCTGAACTGGGTCACTGTGAGGCACAGTCTATAACCCATGTGGTGACAACAACCAGAGAACAACAGTGACTTCCAGAGACGGTAAAGTTGTGGTAGAATGAACAGATCCTGAGCGCAACTCAGCAGGAAGTATCAGCACAGCAGCGGTAGTAGATGAACCCAAAAGCAAGGTTATTTTGTTTGGTCAGCCGGGTGTCTGACACACATGAAAAACCATCAGTATGCTTAACAACATGCAAACCAAATGGTGGAGCATTCCACATATAAAAGGAAGTCTCCCTTTGTCCCTTCTACGATTTCCCCAAAGTAGCATTGAGCCATTAATGTTCCATTAGTTAATTAGAAATATTTCTGCGGCACCTTCCCTGAACCCATACTTTCTCGTCTTGCTGACTTGGCATATCTGAAAGTATTGTTCTGCGATCCCTTCTTCAATCCCATTTAGCATTTTATGTACCTCAATAAGGTCCCACTCCGGGACATCGCATGAAGGCTGAACAGCCTTAATCATCCCTCATACCTCAATTCTCCCTGGCCACAAGTTTTGAAATCCATCTGCCAAAAACATTACTATCCATTCCTGACTTTTATTTTAAACCAAACAGCTGTGCGTGGAATCATTCCAGAAGATATTTTAGAACAGACTTGATATTTCTAATAGTTTTGATCAGCAGCCAAGTCACACCAATTAAACAAGGGAAGTGGCCACTTTAACCTCTACACTGAGCCATTAATATCCACCATTCCGCTGTACGAGAATCTTTAGTCGTTATTTCACTGACTTGTGTTGAATAATGTATTTCTCCTGATGCCTTTAACTTAGCTATAGCCGCATTCTGATGTATTTATGGAAGATTAAATGGGCCACAAAAAATAAATACCTCAACTTTATTTTTAATTTAGCCTGATTTAGTCTAATTTTTTTTATGACTTTCCACTCACTGGTACACGTCTCTCTATTTCCTCCCTCCCTCCCTCCATACACACAAAACACTAACGGAGGTTGGGTTTTGTTTAGGGAACCTTGACTGATCACCCCACTTGCTAATCTAAGAAAGGCCAGTATCAATTTAACCTCCCCAGTCAAACTCTAGTTAAAACCGGACTGGGATTTGAAACAGCAATCCACCTTTCAGATGTCAGGCCTTCAGCTTTTTTACCCCCAACCTCTGGAATTCCATCCAGTAGTCACTTTACCTCACCTCCTCCCTTGCCTCTTTCATGTCCTATCTCAAGACCTTTCTCTTTGACCATGCCCACTGTCATCTTTCCTTGGATCCCACCCTCTGAATCCAACCTCCAACTTCAAACCCTTAACAGTCCAGCACTTTAGGACACCCTCCCAAGATGCTGGGCAGTTCAAGGTTAGTATCCAAGGCACTGTATAAATGCAATTTGTTTATGTTGTTGTCATTGCAGCTCTATCCGCTATACCTTTGCATCCGTTACCTTTGTTTTAATGGATTCACAAGTGCAATGGTTAACTTGTGTGAAAAACAGAAAGGAAAAGGGAAGGCCCATTTAGTCAAAAAAAATCAGGCGCCAAATCAAATGGGTTTGTAATGGGTAGGTAGTGAAGTATTATAAACCAAGTGTGTAACACATTCAACAGGTCCAGGTGATGACAAATTCGCAAAGATCAGTTTCCAATCATTTGAAGCATTGGTAACACATTGGTTCGGTACTCCCCATGAGGTAACCAGCACTTTATGTAATACTTACACATGAACTTGTAGAGCTTTTTTGGTGCTATAGTAGTATATCTAGGAAAAACCTTCACTCTTCAAGCTGTTCGGCAAAAGCAAGGTGATTGCTATGGCTGGAAGTACAATATCACTATCCCATCAATATGATGCAACCCATGCTAGAGATATTACAAAACACAAAATACTCAGATGCTGGAAATCTGAAACAAAACCAGAAGTTGCTGGGAAAACTCAGCAGATCAGGCAGCATCCATGGAGAAAGGAAAGTGAGTCAATGTTTTAGGTACACGACCCTTTGTATTGCGGTTCTGACGTGGATGGACCTGAAACGTTGACTCACTTTCCTTTCTTCATGGATGCTGCCTGACCTGCTGAGTTTTCCCAGCAACTTCTGTTTTTTGTTTCTAGGGATATTACAGTTCATTAAACAGATCCTGGTGCTAGCTGGTGCTAGCTGGCTACTTATTTGCAACCTTGGAGAGACCAGCAGCAATGTACTGTTTTAATTACAACCCCTGCCAGCATCCTCCTCCACAGTACATAACAAGCAGGTCTGTTAAAAAAAAGTTTTAAAGGAAACAAGTTACAGTAATTCAACTCAAATGAACTCTCCATGAAGCACATTCATTATATGCGGTAACTAAGTTGCATATGGTAGAAATGGGTACATAATCGGCAAACCACCTGGTAGCTCAGTGGTTAGAGCACTCGCCTTACAACGTGAGACTTGTGTTCAAATCCAGGCAGGTCAGGGCGAAACCTTGTGCAAGTTTCCTTACTCCACACGCCTAATAATAATCCTTCCAAAAAAAACCACAATAATAAAATTGGTCATTTCAATACAAGACTATTTGTGGGATACTGCTGTGCACAATCGGCTTCCGCATTTCGCCCACAAATATACAATCAATTCACTTTACAGTACATTCTGTGAAGCATTTTGAGACGTTTAGAACACGTGAAAAGCATTATATCAAATTCAAGGATTATTATTATTACCGTTAACCCTCAAAGTTACACAACAAAATGCCATTTAGTCCATCGTGCTCCCCAAATAATAGTATTGTGTTTGTTTTGGAACCGACCAACACTGTTAAATGTGTATGCCCGCATCTTTCTACCTCTGCACTGCCTAAGGAGATTCCAAATGCTCATATGTGTTGGCTGTCAACACATATTTTTGCTGGTTCTGTGATTGTTATTTGGGATTGGACTTCAACTCTGGACTCAAATCTGTTCCCTTTGTCACTCAGGCATCACGCTCTTCTCTGACTACAAGAGCTGGTGGTAGTTCACCTCTGTTCTGGCTCTTCCCTCGTCTTTTGGTTGATTTCCGATAGTTTCAAATTTTTAAAAGAATCTAAAAAAATTCCACCACCTCTCCCGCCCCCCACCTGCCTGTGAATCCAAATATCATAATATTCTTGCATTTGATTTAGCACTTTATCACATGATTGAGACATCTCAAAGTTCTTCACAGAATATATTGTAAAGTGGATTTTTATGGTAGAAGTATAACAGCCAATTGCACACAGCAGTGTTCCACAAATAGTCATCCATTATTACCAGATTATTATTATTTTTGGAGGGATTATTACCCCCAGCAAGCGATCTGCCAATCGACTAACAACTGGGTTCCTACTTACTACTAAGTAAACAGAGACCTGTGGAGAAAAGAAATTTGTCTAAGGTTTCATCCCACCCAGGATTCAAACCCAGATCCTCTTGCTTGTGAGATGAGCGTGCTAACCACTAGGCTACGGAACTCTGTTAAGGAAGTGAAGGAAGAAAGCAATCCTACTCAGGTTTTCTCATTAGTCACAATCCCTAAATAAATTAGCCTGCTTCGTGGCTGATATTAGAAAACAACCAAACGTGCCATGGGGGGGTAACTATGTATGGTGTAGAGACACACAGTGGAGAAATGATATCCTGGACTTAGGAAACTCAGCCTGCCAAGTTTATAAGCAGAATGCGTGTATAATTTTGCTCCTGCAGTTGTAAAAGGTCTGAAGGGATTATGGAGCTGCATAACCTTATCTCCTTGCGCCACAGCTTTCCCACTGTAATTGATGCTCCAGCTCCCAAATTTCACATAAACCAGGCCATGGTGTTATTGTGTGCAGCAATCTAACTACCGACAGAAACAGGAAACCACTCCAAACTCAGATCAATAGACATGTCAACACTAAGCCACCTAATTTAATTCTGCCTATCTCATCTTGAGAGATTTGAATTTGCAATGCAGTTTCAGTACAGATTCCTTCCTCGCCCCACTACCACCACACTGCCCTTCCTCCCTCTCCCTCTCCCCCGCACCACCCACCCCCCTCCATCTCCACGGCCTTTCCACAGCAAGAAATGCTGAGAGTAGAAAAAAGTCTACTTTGAAGAAGTATGAGGGGTAACATTACTCTAATGTTTATTTAGTGGACTGGCTGTTCCAAAGAGCTTGCAAAATGGCAGCACACAATGTGATCTCCGCATTTAAGGCTTAGAACAATGATTTCTCATTAGGCCGCCCAGAAAGAAGCCTCCGCATGTCAGATAATCTGAGCAATGAGATGAACTCAATGTCTTTCATCCCGAAAGACAAGCAAACTAAAATTGATGGGGAATGCAGCAACATGGCAAACTTTCATGTCCTTGCAAACTGCAAGCGGAGTAATAAGTGTGTGACCCAGGCCATCGCTGGAAACCCGAGTCTTGAACTGCTTTTAGAAATAATATCTGGCTTCTGGACACTGTTTCCTGTAATTAAATCACACTGACATGTCTCGTCCATTTAGCTTTTCGAGACTATGTAATGTGATTTTCACGAGTCATAAAAACAAAATTCTTGGTTAAGGGGGTTAAAGGACATTCCTAGATGACCAGGTATGAAGTATTCAGCACTGGGACATGTGTCAGTTGTAGGCAATGCATCAAACCGTAAGCACCTCCCAATTTACACCTAGAGAATAGTCTGTTGTATTCAATACAATTTGCATTTCTATAGCACTTCTTCACATACTGGATGTGGTTGGAAGTCAAACAAGGCACAATGTAGTGGCCGTAGGAGCGTTTGAAAAAGTAGGAGCTGAAGAGGAACAAAGACACAACGAGGGAGTGGTAAAGGGGGGGAGTTCCAGGGTGTAGAAACTGAAGGCTTGGCCACCAATGGCGGGCATCGAGATGACAGCAATGTCCTCTTCAAATTAACTTGGTGGAGGAGAGGAGCAAAGCAGAGAAGAAAAAGATTGGATAAATTACGATGTGGCCAGGGATGGATGGATTTGTTGGTAATGGTATCAAATATTAGAGCATATGCCAATAGTTAGAATCCTGAAATACGGGATAATGGATTCTTACTACAGGTCATTTCTTGACAGAGTACCTTTATATATATATATATATATAGATATATATACACACACACACACAATAAAAGCCCATTTATCTGGCACCGTCGGGACCTGGCCAATGCCGGTTAAAGCTTTTACTGTATATAAATCTGTGTCCAATTATGTTTCTTATTTTTATCCCCATTGGCATATGCTTTTGGTGTGGCCTTCTCAAGCTGGTTGTCCTTTAGTACCATGATTGAATGGGCAGTATTTATCTGTGAGCCTTAGCAGTGAATGGGGCTCTGGGAAACTGGTCTCCAATCCAATCTACTTTTTACTAATACCACCCCAACTGCGGCCTTGTCAACCGCTAAACTCACTTACCCACGGTTTGCTAAATGCGACAATCCTTGCTAACCATGCAATGGTTATTGCTTAACTCTTGCTTATCCTCTTGCTTATGGGTTTTAACTCCAACACTAGCATTTGGCGCTAGGACCCAGTTGCATCAACCATCTTTGCTCTAGCGTCTGGCACTAGGACCCAGTTGCGATGTCGCAATCAACCAGCGAGATGTCGCTTCTCTCTTAGGAATAAGGTAAATCTCTGTTGATTTCTCTCTCTCTCTCTCTCTCTCTCTCTCTCACTCTCACTCTCTCTCTCTCTCTCTCTCTGTGTGTCTGAGTCTCTCTGTATCTGCAGATCCTGGCAGCCAATGCTCCCAAACTTATTCCCCCTATCCCCATGTCTCCCACCACACCACTTTCTGCACTCCTCTCCACCCTCCGTGTCCCCCACCACAGCACCTTCTGCACACCCGCTCACCCTCCATGTCACTTACCACACCATCTTCTGCACACCACCCGCCCCACCCTCCGTGTCACCCACCACACCACCTTCTGCACCCCTCCCCCACCCTCCATGTCACCCACCACACCACCTTCTGCACACCCACCTCCCATGTCACCCACCTCCCATGTCACCCACCATGATTTTTCTCTTTCTCTCTGTGTGTAGATCAGTCAGTCAGTCAGACAGCCCTGCGGTTTGCTGCAGATCCTGGCAGCCAAACTTACTCCCCCTATCCCCATGTTTCCCATAGGGCCCTGCATTTTCCGACCACGACAAAGCAAATGTACTCCCCCTATCCCCATGTTTCCCATAGGGCGCTGAATTTTCCAACCACGGTTTTACCAACCATGGAGGTTTTCAGGAACGTATCCCCCGCGGTTGGGGAGGGATACCTGTACAGTAAAACCTCGATAATCTGACATTCCGAAATCCGGCAACTCCCTAAAACTAGACAGATTTAAAAATGCAGTAAAAGCCCGTTTATCTGTAACTTCCGTATAACCGGCACCTCAAAAAAAAGGTCCCCATTCAAATAATCGGATCTTACCAGCACAATCGCGGTGGCGCATTTAATGAGTCGATTGTCACACGAGAGTATAGTACGATTAGTTCTGAATGCTGCTGGTAGTGGCACTTCCGGTTTTTCTTCTTAAAGCCAGTTTTTCCTCTCCCTCTCTCCTTTTTCTCTCTCCCTCTTTTTCTTTCTCTCTCTCCCCCTCTCTCTTTCTATCTCTTCCCTTTTCTTTCTTTCCCCCTCTCCCTGATGGATACTACATTGCCTATGTAGCCTGACTGTATCGTGGGTTTATACACTGTTTTCGTGGGGGATGGGGTGGCAGAAGGAGAGAGAGGGTGGGGGGGAAAGAGATGGAAAGTGGGGGAGGAGAAAGAGAGAGGAGTGAGAGGGAGAGAGTGATGGGGGAGAGAGAAAGGGGGTGAGTTGATTAATTTAGATGGAAAATGAGAGGAGTGGAGGGGGGTTGGGTTTGGAACCATTGAGATGCCAGATTGACTGAGTGTGTGTGTGAAAGAGAGAGAGAGAGGGCAGGAGGGCGAGAAAGAAAAAAGAGAGTAAAAACCGACAGTACCATAAAACTTTAAGAGGAAAAAAAACTCTTCCATCTGCCATTGTAGAAGTTTGCTTTGTGATTGTGTGCTATGTTTATAGACTGTAATCAATATCTATTGCTTTAATGGTAAGTATCCATATGATATTCTGTTATTACTTAGTCTATTATTAACACAGTATGTTTTAAAATAAGCAAATTTTTTTTGTGTTGGTTTCTCTGCAACTTGCTGCCCGAATATCCGGCATGCCGTTTAACCAGCACTGGCCAGGACACAAGGGTGACAGATAAATGGGCCTTTACTGTACATACATGATGAGATTTTTTTTCCGATATCAACAACAACAACAAAATTGGATTTATAGATCTAATAGATATTGGCAAATCTCCCAAAATTCAGAACAGCTGCTTGTACTTCTCGGTGTGGCCGCTCTGTCATCCAGCTCTGTGGGTAGAGCTCAAGCTTTTTGGGGGGGCTTCAGTGCTGTGTTTACAGCATGTATGGTATATGGAGCAGGGCTACCCCAGCCATTTCTAGATTTCCAAACACTGGCAAACTCTGAAATCCAGGAGATGAGTGGGTCCCACTTGTGCTGGATTATTGAGGTTATACTGTAATCCTTATATTTGACATAGCGCTTTTCACGTCAGGAGAATGTCTCAATAAACTGCATACGATAGATATACTATCTAAGTGTAGTAACTACATTGCGGGCGAATGCAGCAGCCAGTTGCTTACAGTAATAGCCCCCAAACAGTCATGCAGTGAGTGAATAATTTAATTTGGGCAGATTTGTTTGTCAGGACACAGGGAGAAAATCGCTTCTCTTGTCAAGTTGTGTCATGGAATCGTTAACATCACTTTAATAGGCAGATGGACCTCGGTTTAACATCTCATCTAAAGGATGGCACCTCCCAAAATGCACCACATACCCAATACTACATTTGAGCATCAGCCTAGATTACATAAATCCCACGTCCCAAAGTGGTCTTGAACCTATAACTCACTTTTGGATAAGTTCCTGAGGATTGGCAAGATGTTCGTTCATAATCACTATACCTTACAATGAATCCTGTGAAGCACTTTGAGACATCCTATTGAAATAATAATAAAAAATAATAATAATTCTTGCATTTGATATAGTGATTGATCAGGCTAGCGCCTTGGGATGCCCTGCCAACATGAAAGGCTGTATACAAATGTAATTTTGTTTTGTATTGTGACATCTCAAAGTGCTTCACAGAATATACTCTGGAATGGATTTACTATGTATTTTGTGGCCGGTACACATTATGCCAAATGCAAGGATTTTTATGATTATTACGTTGTGTGATATTATTTCCAGTTACAGTTCTTGTTTCCAGAAAGAATCACCACCTGCTTTCCGTAATAAAATTCCTGTCAGAAATCACTGCATATTAAACCCCTTTGCTGCAGGGGTGTCAACAACAACAAATGCAAGTTGTTGTTGCTGCTGCTCTAAGCGTCTTTATTCAAGATAGTCAAGCTGTCTATTATTGTACAATTACTGTGATGGTTTTAAAATATTGGATTTCATATCGTGCAAAGACACGTCAAATGCTCCCATGTTTCATCTGTTCAAAACCAAAAAGTAACAAAATTCACACTGTGAAAATATTGGTTGGATCAAGTAAATCACCATCAAGTAAAGAAAGAGAGATTGCTGACAGCTACTAATAATGGAGCTTGGTGAGGTTCACTGCATTTCCCCATTCCTTTATTTGGATTTGCTTGAATCATGTTGCACATCAATTTCTTAACAAAAGGAGGCACCATTATGAAACCCAATTAAAATGCAAAAGCACCAGGGAGCTGATGGAATGCTGAACAATCGTAAACCAAATCCTGACTACATTGAGCTTCCCTTTCTGAATTTATTCGATTTAGAAGCAAAATAAAGGCAATATTTTTTGATACAAGATTGAGAACGAACCTTACAAATTTTTCAAATGATCCTTAGCATCCTTCAACCAAACAGGTCAAGTGCGGAGCTCACATGCTCCATTCGTTATTCAGTGTTTGTAAATTCAGACCTCTGCTCAACAAATACTAGCTTGCTGTACAGTATTTGTTACTGGGGAAAGGCAGACCCTGAACAGGATAGACTCAAAAGACTTTGTAACGCCTTGACCTTGTATCTCTGCTGCTGCACTGCTAAGTCCAAGGCAATATCCTTATGCAGTCTGGCTTTTGCAAGTGCACTCGTTGGGAGTGCTACTGAACAAATTTAACATACACACGGGCTTGAAAGCCTGACATGACTGTAGTATTCAACAACCACCTCAATGACAGCCCTACACAAATAAGGGCATCTTTGATGGTTAAACATAACACTAATTATCGACGTTTCAAAACAAATTACAAAAAGAAGCATATGACCCAACAGATGTTCGGGTCGTGTTATACAACATCAGGAGCTGCTACAAAATCCAACATTGTCTGATTGGGAACATTATGCCTTTTCAAAGTACAAGTATTTAAACTCTTTTAAGTACTGATGGCAAATTTATTTCCCACAGCCTTTTCTTTTCTGCAGAATGCCAGATGGCAGGACAGACAGCAGTGTGAAAGAGACAGTGTTCAGCCACACTGTAACCCATCATCTAAGACCTTGTTCCTTATGTCATTACACAAACCTCTGACTCCGTGGAAAAACCAGTGGCACACAAAAAATAAAATAGACTCGACTAGAAAATGATAAAGGGTAGAAAATTTGTAATGATCAGATATTCAGTGAAGTGTAGAGCTGTAGATATATTTAAGGTTAGAGGTTTCATTAAAAGTTTTAAAAAAAAATTATTAATCACAATAGGCATTTCTTAAGTAGGACAGACAGTTTATTAAGTCTTCCACGTTTAAAGGATTTGCCGGTTGAATACAGTTTGTTAATAACAGAGCAAAGGGTTAATTAAACTGGAGTGATTCCGAAGTCAATTACATTGTCTAGGGTACAATTTTCGCTTGACACATTATAGCCAGCTCATGGTTTGTTTATTCTTCAACACCGAAGCAATCTGGTATCCTATCCCAAAGAACAATGGTGAAATTTAACTGAGAATCCAAATGATTGTGGTCAACTATTGGTTACTTCCATTGGTGATTGTAGGGGAAAAAGTCTTAACACTTTTATTGATGGCCAACAAATCCGCAAAATAAACCTTCATGCGCATTTGTAGGACTTTGCTGTGTGCAAATTGGCTGCCACATTTACCCATACAATACACTTTACACACTAGTGCTTTGAAATCCCCATGATGCAAAAGATACAACACCAAATGTAAAGATTATCATGAATAAAAATTTGGGGGAATTTCCACTTTTAACACAAAACAAAAGCTTGATCCAAGCAATAGCTTTTAGTCAAACATGTAGGAAAATAGTTCATTTCTCTTCGTACCAAGGTTTACGTCGAGGGGACTGGGGTGAGAGTCCCTCATGATGTACAGCTTGAGCAAATTAACTGCATGTATGTGCAGGAAGATAAATTATTTAGCCACAGCAACAGACTGTCCAAGATGCTCCAGCAAAACTAATGGATGAATCTGCTAATTAGACTAACTGATCATTAGAAATGAGCTTTGTGAAATGTTCTATTACATACACTTACAGGACTGGGAATATTGGCTGATCGAACCGTTTTATTGCTGTATGTGACAGCTTGAAAATCCTTTCTGAAAACTCCACCACAGTAATGGCACTTGTAAAGATTAAATAGCTTTCTCCTTTCCAACCAAAATGGTTCTATCAATAAATCCTCACCACAAAGACGTGATTATGTGACCTGGTTCATCTTGCATAGTCACTACCTTCAGTATTCAGACACAAAGGGTGGGCCATAACCTATTTTATTGCCCTGTCTGTGCTCCCATTGATTTCAATCAGGAAATGCCAGAGGGGTGTGTTACAAATAATATTAAACGGCAGATGGACAGTGGAGATAGTGGGATAAATATAAAGGAACAGAGGCATGATCTGACCCCGGTAATTCAACAAATTGGAAAACAAGGGACATCTAAACCCAAATTAGTCGGGGTTTGAAATGAAAACAGATTGGGTTGGTTAAAAAGTCAGTGAGCGCAACTGCAAACTTTTCACACAAGGTCATAAGTGAACGGAATGGACATTGAGGAAAGAAACTGTTGAAAATCCTGACATCTACAAGTGTGTTAGTCTGATATGTTGGGAAGCGAAAGTCAGTTTGTCAACATGAATGAGCGGTGGTGACATGCTGCTACACAGAATTTAGAGCAAAATCAGTCACTTCAAGAGACAACCGCCAAGAAGTGCGAGACTGCTCATTCTGTGCAGACTCATATGTGCAGACTCTCCGCGAACCTGTGCAGAGTTCAAACTTTTGTGGCGTTCCAATTTTAATTATCAAAACCTGATATTCCCACTTTACCTGGGGTGAAAAGACCGCACCTACGAACTCCTCAATAATGAGAACCATAGTATCAATAAGACTTGCGTTTGGTATAGCGCCTTTCATGTTGGGAAGAAAACAATAATTATAACAACAACTTGCATTTATATAGTGCCCTTTCTTGTGGGGTAGCATTCCGGAGCACTTGACAGTGGCAGAGTCTGATACAGAGCGAGGAAAGAGAGAGGGAGGATGTGACCATAAGCATCGTCCTTACATTTGATATTGCGCTTTTCACATCTTCTAGCCATCTCAAAAAGCTTCACAGAATATACTGTAAAGTGTAGTGACTGGGAGAAATGCAGCAACCAATTGCGAACAGCAATATCCCACAAAAAGACGTAGATTGAGTGACCAAATTATTATAATTTATTCTTTCTTTCTTGATTGATTATTAACAGACATGTGAAATAAGGAAACTTGCCCAAGGTTTCACCAAGCTGGGAATTGAACCCAGGTCTCTCACTTGCAAGGTGAGTACTCTAACCACTGAGCTACAGGACTCCACAATATCAGAACAGAGAAAAATACTCCAAGCGGTACAAGTCATGATCAAAAAGGAAGGTCTTTAGATGGGATTTGAAGATGGGGAGTGAGGGGGCGAGGAGAAGGAATTGAGGAGAGAGAGTTCTAGAGCTTCAGGGCATAGTGGCTGAAAGCATGGCCACCGATGGTGAAAAGGAAGTGATGAGGGCCAAACTGGAGGAGGGAGCCAGATGAGTGGAGGTAGTGGGTGGTGGAATAGGGTATAAGCAGATCGGATAGGTTTTCCTGCAGCTGAATATGAACAAGACAGAAACCATACTCCTTGGCTCCTCTCGACGTCTTCACTCCTACTGATCTAAATTCCTCAACCTCCCTTAGACTCGCTGAAACAGTGCACAACCTAGGAGTCCGGTTTGATCCCCAGTTGTCTTTCCTTCCCCACATTCAGTCCCTGACCATGACTGCTGTCTTCCACCTCTGCCACATTGCCTGAGTCTGACCGTACCTTACCCCAAATTCAGCCAAAACTCCTGTGCAAGCGTTTGCCATCTCTCACTCACTCCTCGCCAGTCTCCCCAGTTCCAACATTCAAATGGTTCAGCTCATTCAAAACTCTGCTGCCTGCATATTGAACTGGACAAACCTCCCTACTCACATCTCACCAGTTCTGGCCAGGCTCCACTAGCTCTCCATTATTGAATGGATCGACTTCAAGATCTTCGCACTCGGATTCAAATCCATTCACTCACTGGCACCTCCCTACATCTCTTACCTCTTCACTCCCCAATTCACCACCAAGATATAATGTGAAGTGAAATGACTGTATACGTGTAGGCAAACTCAGCACCATACTTGCGAACAGTTCCACAAAGAGCCAAGTTGTACAGATCTGGCTGCTCCCTTCACTCAGCGCGCACTAGTACTCTTCTTGTTTGCTAGTCTATTCGCCCCATAAGGCCTACCTCTTTGACCTAGTTTTTGTTTACCTTCCCCATCCCCGTCCTCTTCAGTTCCCACCCCAGCTCTGGTGCCCAGCAAGAATTGTTGAATGCCCTGGGATATTCTCCCAACATAAAAGGCACTGCTGTACATAAATTTTAATTTGTATTGTATTTCTGAATCAACCTAAGAGCAGCTGATGTTGGTGTGGGCCAGGCAGTCTCACCATTCACCACGGCACAGCAAACAAAGCAGAGTCAGGGTGGCCAATTGGTATATACTATCTGTGCATTGAGGAGAGGCTAATCAATTTCCATAACTCGACAAAGCTGACGATTGAATTAGGAGGTGGTTTCAAGGGCAGTATTCTGGTCTACTTAGCTATGGGCCAAACTCCTCCGACAACCTTCCACATCAGTTTCCCAGATGTACCTTTACTCCTATCTATATGAGAGCCACCATCCTGGTCCATTCCCGGGATGCCGCCTTCCCCCCCCCACGTCTTTCAGGACCACCACTGATAAGAATGAAGAATAATGGAAGAGGAATTTAGTTGGTTAATGGGAGGTTCCGGGCAGTTAGGGCACAAATTGAGGCACTGTACAGATCAGCCGCAAAGTGTGGACATCCCATCACCGGAGGACAAGCTGAACAAGAGATCATGGAGTCATGGTCCTCAGCTGCTGTGGGAAGTGTAAAGGTGAAAACTGGGGGAATAATTGCATCCTAAAGCTGGACCGTACTTAAGTGAATTAGATGCTGGCCTGATCTTAATATATACCCAGGAACTGAGCCAAGATTAACAGCAAAGTGAATGAAGCAGTTAACTTTCCCAAATCAGGATGAACAGCAGACGCAACTTATTGGTGTTTAAACAAACAGCCACCTGTGGTGCCCTGTACTCCATCGGCTACGTGAATTACGATCTCTGTTCCTCTATGTGGGAAAGTTTATACAATGAAAATAATGCAACCAACTTAACCGCATGGGTTTCATGTCTAATGTGAAATTCCTACAATTACGGCAAGTGGAAATTGGCCAGGCGCTGGAGCGGGTATTGCCAGCGAAACATCAACCAATAATTGAGGAAAATCGTATGGCAGAGATCAATGTATTTAGCATCTAATCTGCTGGTTAAAAAAAAACTGGTGACAGATGCTAAAATGTTTGCAGAAACCATAAAATTGACAAAAAATAATTTTGCAATGAGGAGAAAGAAAAAAAAGGACGTCTACTTAGAACTGTTTGAGCTGCTTTGCCAACAGAGTGGAGAAGGGCCTGGGTCTCAGAGAGCCCAATTCCACATTAAGCTTCTCTACATTACAGTTATATTCCAACTCATTACAATTTCATACTCCAGACTCCACTTCTTTTTACACTTTAATTTCATATACGAGCTTCTACATTTGGAGGGGAAATCAGATTTCTCGGTTGTAATTCCACCTTTTAAAGGATAAACTGGGAATATTTAAGCAACATTTCCACTGTCCAGGCACCGAAAGAGGAAAGACTCTCCATATGAGAGTCTTTCGGCAGAGTTGAGTCAATGATATCATTTAACCATTAGCAGCCGTCAATAATTGTATACCTCTGGTTATCACTAATACAATTTTTTCCGCAGAGAAGCACAACAGTCTTCCACTGATGTCATTAAAAGCTTTGTCCCTTGATTTGTACTGGTCCCTTTGTGGAAGAGCTGTTCCTTTGTGTATTGCATTACAGCCTTCTAATACCAGTATTACCATCTTAAAAGGCCTGTCATTCCTACTTAATGCTGTAGCCAGGGCCAGTTCAAAACACTGCCAGCTGCATGTGCACTTCTGTGGCTGCCTAATAAGCAAAATAAATCTTTAATTTAGGAAACGGGAAACCACATGCACAATTGCGCAGAACAAAACCATAATGGCCTTACACTGTGCATTTTATGAACAACAACAACAACAAAGTTACATTCATAGAGCGCCTTTCACAACGAGAGGATATCCCAAGAAGCTGAATATCCAGGTTCACACAGAGTGATATGGTACAGAAACAAGTCATTCGGCTAAACCAGTCTGTGTAGTCTTTGTATTCCAAAAGAGCCGCCTGAGGGGTGAGGTAGTGGCGGAGTCGGGCAATGTCGCAGAGATGAGGGCAGACAGAGCAGACCAGGCATAGATGTGGGGGAGAGAAGACAGTTGAGGATCGATTTCCCGACGTGAAAGGTGCTCTATAAATATAATTTTGTTGTTGTTGATCAAGACACCTAGGTTCCTGACTGGCCTGGTGAGGTGGGGTGTGCATCCGTGGAAGTTGATGCTGCCAGTGCCTGAGGTACAAAGGCGCTGGCACAAGCCAATCAGGAGGGGCTCAGTCTATTGACATTCAACTGTAGAGATTTATCTCTCATCCAGGACCTGACAGGCAGTCAGTCTGTAGGACAGCAGTTGTCCTGGAATCGAGGGTGGAGCAGAAAGATAAAGTTGGGTGTCAACATATGGAAGTTGACCCCATGTCTGTTAAGACAAATAGTACAAAGCAAAACCTCTACCTGAATTATAGCAGCAAGATAAAGGTGCATATACACGCCAGTCAACAAACTCATCTCTTTTTGGTCAAGGGCTTTGCGTCTAATCTGCTGGTTAAATAAAGTGGCATCAGATGTAAAAATGTTTGCAGGAACACTAAGAAGTTCAAACATATTTTGCAATGGGGAATGTTGTGGGAGGAGGGGAATGGAAGAAAACTCATTCAGTTACAACTGTTCCAGTTCCTTTGCCAAACAGGGCAGACATGCCTATTTACAGATGGACTGATTCTACAAAGCAAAATCTCCACCGTTCATAGTCAATCAAGGAGAAGGTGCACCTTATACCAGTCTACAGGGTTTGCTCTCTTTTCTGCTTATCTTGTTATGCCAGCTCCCCTCCCTCTTTTCTCTACCAGTACACAAAGAGCATTTTTATAAAATCTCGGGAAGCCATCCTAAGGCTTGGACAGTCATGGAGCTAGCGTTGGAAGACCTTACATCTGTGGTCCTCCCTTTCTAGCTCCATTGCACCTATCTTGCAGGACCTATTTGAACCGGAAATAAATTTATGGAAAGGTGGGAGAATTTCCTCTGTGCCGCTTCATTATATTGTGGTACGAGATTTTGTCTGATGCTGACGCTGCTCATTTTACATGCAAGTGTGACAGCCATCAGAGAGCCCTCGACCTTGAAAACCCATTGGTGAGTTCACCTCTAGCATACTATGCAAGAATCTTATACTGCCATCAAATGTCAAAGCATCACCGAACCTGAAATAAGACCCCTTATCGGAGGGAATGTGAGGAGCCGCTAATGAGAACAACAACAACAAATTACACTTATATAGCACCCCTCATGTTGGAAAGACGTCCCTGAATGCTGGACAGTGTTTTGGGGGTAATAGACATTCAGGAGTAAATTTTTGCATTTAAAAATATAAAATATAAGCATCTTATTTAAACATTTGCACTCCAAATCGGTCTGCATCATCAGATTTTCTCTGCACAGTGTATGTTCAACAGATGAAACACACAGTCGATACATATGAAATGATCACAAGACAAAGTTAATTTTTTTGTTGTACATTTATAACGAATCTTGGCTCACCCAAGGTGGCAATCCAACTGACTGCATGTGATAAAATATTAAGTTAAATGCATTCTGCTGAAAACTGTATAACCCTCTTTGATTA
Organism: Hydrolagus colliei; assembly: GCA_035084275.1. Lineage (NCBI taxonomy): Eukaryota > Metazoa > Chordata > Chondrichthyes > Chimaeriformes > Chimaeridae > Hydrolagus > Hydrolagus colliei. The sequence continues at coordinate 30,660,825 of CM068743.1, read as the reverse complement.
CAAAAGACCTTGAATCATAATTTGTTCTCCGGATTGGTACATTGCATTACAGGGTTCAGGTTAATCCAGCCACGGGATTCAGAACTCAAAACAGTCTAGGATGACACTCCAATGCAGTCCTGTAGTGTGCTGCATTGTCGGAGATGCTATTCTTCAGATGAGATGTTATCTCCAGCGTGTTGGGACAAACTCCCAATATGAAAGACGCTATACAAATGCAATTTTGTTGTTGTTAAACTGAGGACTGGCTATCTATTTAGATGAACGTTTAAAGATCCTGTGGTGTTGTTCGAAAAGCGAAGAGAGTTCTCTCCAAGTGACTCTTAGAGCCTTGGGATATCCCCCTTATGTGAAAGGTGCTCTACAAATATAATGTTGTTGTCTTGGGAAACAGGCCACCACTATAATTGATCTCTCACTCCACGATTGCTTCTGAGATAGGTGCAAATTCGCTGCTAAGGTTTCCCCAAAATACTGTCACTTTACATTGTATTTTGTGAGGTGGCTTGAGACATCCTCTTATCATAGCACAGGAGGAAGCCATTTAGCCCATCGTGTCCATGCTGACTCTTTAAAAGAGCTGTACAAGTTATTCCCATTCCCCTGCTCTCCCCACATAGCGCTGCAAATTTATTCTCCCCAAATATCTATCCACTTCTCACTTAAAATTGTTATTGGATCAGCTTCCTCCACCCTCTTCATTCCAGATCCAAATAACTCGCTGTGTGAAAAATGTATTCCCATATGCTTTTTTAACAGCTTTATTTACCTGTCCTGTCACCTTTAAAGATATGCTAATGTGAACCAACCAGTTTCCCTGTTCCTACACCTCCTTTAAGATTGTGCCATTGAATTTATATTGATTTCTTCTCATTCTTCCTCCCAAAATCCATCACTTCAATTTCATCTGCTGCGTGTCTGCCCATTTCACCAGTCTGTCTATGACCTCTTGCAGTATGCTACTACCCTCTTCTCCATTAACTACTTTTCCTAGCTTTTGTATCATCTCCAAACTTGGAAACTGTACTCCCTATATCCAAGTTCAGGTCATTTATATAGATTAAAAAGAGCAGTGTCATACCAACCTTGATGTGAAATGCGCAATATCAAATATAATGGTTAATAATTATCATCAATATAATTTTAATATAATTAATAATCATTACTATTACTCAGTGGAATTTACCATACGGTTATAATAATGTTGCAGTGATACGTGCTATATTAATAGCTGGAGGTCCAGCCTGGAAAATGAAACTGGGCTTGATTCCTAAAAAAAAATGCCTTTGAAGATAGGTTGGATCTCTTCACTAAGCGGCCTATCACCAAAACAGAAAGGAATGTTTTAAAAGTTTAAAAAGGAGGAAGGGATTACAATTGATCCTTTATACCCTATGTGAATTACCAATTTTAATGCAATCCGACTTTTTTTTATATAAGTGTTTGTTTTATATTTTTTAATTAAAACTGCTCGCAATGATTAACGCAGTTTTGAATTTCTGCGAAATCCTTTTTTCCCGCAAAGTTTATTCCTGATTTAGCAAAAGGGTACAAATTGGTAACACAGCAAAGACAATGATGGCTGGAGTACAAAAACATTGCTTCATGTGAAGAATGCCAAGTGATGATTTTTAACTGTAATAGTTACTGTGAAGCGTGGCACGCTTTATTCTCCTCTACATCTTCCTGAATTGTCTGACAGTGCTCCGCATCAATGACCTGTACTCTCCACGCTGGGAAAATAGCCAAGTGAATATTTCCACAGCAAAAAAAAGTGGGCTTGCTGCACAACAGTTTCAAATTAAAATACTTTGGATTCCATTCTCTTGTCCGTTGACAGCACAAGCCGTACCTGGAATGGGACTAACACAGGAATTCTGCACAGTCTTTTAACACTTTTAAAAGCCCCACGGAACCTAGCCACTGAGCTATTATCACAAACGTCATTGTCTAGCAGAGAATCTGAAATGACCTTTTAATGGAATGAAAGTACTGGCTTTATCAGCGTTGACTTCTACCAAAAAAAACAGATGGGGCATGAAAGGAAAATGACATTGGAACTAATCCAACTGCTGGTGCTGTTTACGGAGGCTCATTTCGGAGGTATACTGCTGTGCAACATGTTTCCAAGGCACGGAAATGTCACACAGTATCAATTCATTGAGAATGGTGGAACAGAAAGAAAGCGCCGAAAACTACTATTTAATTCAAAATCCAGACAGACATTTCCTGAATGTTTTTCAATCACCTGAAGGCTCCTTGAAAAAGTTGAACTTTTAAAGAAAGATATTGCCAAATAAATTGAATAGTACTCTCCCACTGCAACCGCCCGCCATCACCAACTTACAAACAGAGGATAAACAAAAGCTTCAGTTAAGAACTTGCTTCTATATAACTTTGTTATCTCACCAAAACACTTCAATGTGGGTCACAGATAAAGTGTGTAAATCTGGTGTTCGCAAGATCACACAAACAGATTTGAAGGGGTAATGGCCAGGAATCCAGGAGGAACTCCCTTCACATAACTTCACAGCACATTCAGCAAACAACGTGCATTTATATAGCACTCCTTGTACAGGGTAGCGTCTCAGAGGCTTCAATGTCCACCTTCACAGGCAGAGAGGACCTTGGTTTAACAACTCAACCGAAAAACAACAAATTGCATTGATATAGCAGAGTTCAAGAGGGTTAGCAGCTCAGAGGGCTTAAATATTATTCAGCAACTCCCACAACGCAGTGCTCCTTCACCAGTGAGCTGGAGTATCCGCCTAGTCTAGAGGCTAAAATGCCCAGATGTGGTTTAAATCCACAACCTTCTGACCCAGAAGTGAGAGTCCTACTAACCGAGCCAAGTTGACATTGCAAAAGGACCCTGCTGTGCAACGTGAAATAAAAACAAGGAGTGATGTGGGGATCAACAGATGTCACTTTGGATAGTAACTTAGCTCTCAAGTTACTCTAATTCTATACAGCTTAGGGCAGACGTGTTCAGATAGCACTGAATATACTGAGAGGGTCAACAGAGTGTTTAATATGCACATTAATGGCCTGTATTTGGAAACAACACAAGAGAAAACGCAATGTAATTTGAACACCTGATCCTGCTAATTTTCCGTACAAAATACTCCCAATATTTAATGCAAAAATGTCCAATTTCTCCAATATCCAAACTAATAACTGACCCAGCTCCAAACCTGTACATTACAGAGGTGTTTCTATGACTCATTTTCTAATTGTAATATGAAATTTAAATTTAAATGAATAGTTTGGATGTGGGAAGTGGTGGGAGGCAGGGGGGAAATAGAAGGAGGAAGGTGTGAAAAATGTATTAAATGACTTCAGTAATTTCAAGAACTGATTTTTCTTCAAAACAGTTTAATTGGTAAAGCACAGAAAAACAAAATGTCAAGTGACAAATTGTGTATTGGTGAAGGTGTGCAAATTCTAACCACCTATTTTCCTGTCTGTAAGTCAACGGAGCTCCTGTAGCTCAGTGGTTAGAGCACTCGCCTTACCAGCGTGAGACCTGTGTTCGAATCTAGGCAGACCAGGGCAAAACCCTGGGCAAGTTTTCTTACTCCATAATTCTAATAATAATCTGTCCAAAAGATCCACAATAATAAAAAATGGTCATTTCAATCCACAACTGTTTGTGGGCTGTGCACAATTGGCTGTCATGTTTCACCCACAAATATACAGTCAACTCACTTTACAGTATATTCTGTGAAGCGCTTTGAGACGTCGAAGTGAAAAGCACTATTCAAAATGCAAAGATTATTATTATTATAACCTCCTTGTCATTTTCTTGTGAGCTGATCCTTGAACAACTAAATTGGTTCAACTGAGAAGGATTCTCCTCTGGAAATCAGCGGACGAGTTGTAACTTAATTTCTTGGTGATAAACTTTAAATGTTCTTCTTTATTGGAAATATCTGCCCAGTTTGTCACTTAAGTGGCAGCTTTTACTTGCTCCATTATCAGAGATAATTATCAGAGGAAGCACACCATAACACTGTAGGCTCCTCCACTGACGTTTATAAAGAGCAATAGCTGAGGTGGCCACACTCAGTTTGGTGGTGCGAATTTAGTTTAATTAGGGCTTGCGTCGCTGCAAACTCCCCCTTTACTGAACTATCCCAGATTGAGTGGATCTCAGCCAACTTCAAAACTCCTTCCCCCCCTCTATACGTTCGCCCACCAAACAGTTATTTGACTTTACAGCATTTCCTGTGAAACGCTTTGAGATTGTCCTCCTGACGTGAAGGGCATTATGCCAAATATAAACATTATTATTATTATTAATACGCAATGACATTGCTCCAGTTTTGCTCTACAACACACACACAGCTGGAATAACCTACTGCAGGAGTTGATTATACCCAGGAATGGGGTTAACACAAGTTATCTGTGTGAAGGAATACAAAATAATTTAGATGGTGCCTCTATATATCCTTTTGGATTACAGTATTTTGAATATTCTCTTCCAGACTAAATAATTATAATCCCTGCATTTGGTACCGCACCTCTCGGGTCCAAAAGACATCTCAAAGTCATCACAGGATTTCACCGTAAGTATAGTTTCTGTGTAGGCATATACGGTAATTTGTGCACAGCAATGAAATGAATGACCAATTTAATTTGGTGGTTGTTGGCCGGGACTCCAGGAGGAAATACAAATGCAAAATTACATTTGTACAGTGCCGTTCACATCAGGAGGACAACCCAAAGCCCAGGACAGTCAGGGATTTGGACTGTTTGAATTGAAAAGGGATTTGAAAGAATTTGAAAATACTGTAATTGAATTTAAATGGGATTTGACAAGAAATCCCTTCTGTTTTCAAATAGTGCAACGGGATCTTTAATGTCTGCCTGAACAAGCAAATAGGATCTTGGTTCATTTTCTGACAGAACTTGCAACAATGCAATACTCTCCCAGCATTGCACTGGAGTGTCAGCCCAGACTGATTTCAAAAGGCAAATGTTGGAAATCTGAAATAAAAACATATGTCACTGGGAACACCCAGCAGGTCAGGCAGCATCGATCTGATGAAAGATCATCGTCCTGAAAGGTTAACTCACTTTCCTGTCTTCATAGATGCTGCCTGACCTGCTGAATGTTCCCAGCGATTTCTGCTTTTATTTCTGATTTCAAAGTTCTGACATGGGGCTTGAGCCCCATCCTTCTGACACAGAGGTGAGTGTGCTACTGGACTGAGTCAGGCTGACAATTCCCCTTTAAACGTGTGACTAACCGACGTGAATCCCTGGTTCCTTACTTCTGCAAATATGAGAGAACAGTGGAAGAAAACAGTAAAACGTTTGTGTTTACCAGAACTCTGATACGAGTGATAACTCCAGCTGACTGTGTTCCTGGGTGGAGCCACATCTATATCCTGTCTCATGACCCTGATGAGGAAGCGGATTTCCTCAATCCCATCTCCTGTGTATTCTTCCTCTCTAACTCACAAACAAAAGCTGTAATGCCTCTCAAGCTATTTTCCTTCTTGCAAAAAAAACGGAAGGCGGTCAGCATTCTCCAGCCTGATGGGAGAACCTTTTACTCACAGCTAGATTCCATAAACACATTTTGGGGCGTCAGCCGGGTGTTGGACACATGCGGAAAATCCATTGCCACGTTTAAGAATATCCGAACCACACCAAGTTAAAACTAAATAAATAGCATTGCATTTCTAATTTCATTAACAAATGTTCCTTGTGACGTAAATGTACTCCTTCCTCACTGTGAATGATGCTATACAAATGTAATTTTGTTGTTGTTGTTGTACAAGTCCTCACTTTGGAGTCCTGCAGCTCAGTGGTTAGAGCACTTGCCTTTCAAGTGAGAGATCTGGGTTTGATTCCCGGCAAGGCAAAACCTTGGGCAAGTTTCCTTACTCCACACGCCTGATAATAATCCCTCAAAAAAAAATTGGTCATTTGCATCCATGACTGTTTGTGAGATATTGCTGTGCTCAACTGGCTGCCGTGTTTTGCTCACAAAATATACAGTCAACTCGCTACAGTGTATTCCGTGAAGCACTTTTGAGATGTCTAGTAGATGTGGAAAGCGCTATATCAAATGCAAGGATTATTATATGCGGAGCTCTCAGCCCATTAAGTGAATTGCCAATTTTATTTGGGGATTTTTAGGCAGAATTCCTGCAGAAATTTCTATGTCTTTTCAAACATCCACCAGAACAGGCAAACAGATTCCCCGAATAAAATTGATCATTCACTTCATGGTCTGTAGCATGGTTAATGGTTTCCGTGTGCGCCAGATATCCAGCTGACCAAAAAACAAATCAATGTAAAATAACACAAATTTGTACTAGTACAAATGGACTATTTATTTTACAGAATGCTGTTGTGTTAAACTGAATGGCTTGAGAAATAGAAGCACCTGTGACTACTGCAACAATAATTTATGTAAAATAAATACAGACACTGTGGAAACAAAGCAGCAGAAGCACTGAGTGCCTGCTCAGCACTGTCTTAATAAATAGACTTGACTTCTCTTTTATTGAGTAACACTGAAGCAGAAACTGGCAGAAAACACCTTTGTAATTTTCTTGCAGTCACATTATCAATAAGGTACATTTACTTACAGCAATTGTGAGATCAATAACCTGCATTGGCTCAGATCACAAAGATCACTAAATGGCATGAGAGTTGCTGTTATTCACGTATGGATTTCCTGGATTCCTTCCCACCTTTCAAAAACGTTTATGGGATTAAAATAATAAATTGGTGATGTGTGGGACAAATGGCAATGAGTGAATTTCCTAAATTTTCAGATCTAAATGACACTGTGGGGTTTATTTTGTGGTAATTCCCTGTAAAACACAATGAGACATTATCCTACATGAAGGATGCTACACGTGACAGCTGTTATTATGTTAACAGGACTTCCTTATAAGGTATCCAAGGCACACAAATAAGGACTCCTTCTTTTAACTGGAAATATGTCACACAGTGACTCGTGGGATCTAGGATCCACGATAATCACTGCCGAGTCAGATCCTGGCATTATCCAACATCTAAACATCTCTGAATTGAGATTAGGAGTTGGCTGATTTCCCCCCTCCTTGATGAGGGGAATGTAGTCCAATTATATATGGCTGGGGGAAGAGTGGGGGGTGGGCAGGCATTATGTAACCCAATGCAGGGACAGGTTTCAAACCTGTTATTGTGTGGTCCTCAAAGCTGAGTGTCATTGTCTTCACTCACTGGACCATTCAAGAAGCCTAAAGTGGGATTTTAAATGCAAAAAGGCAAAGCAATCCTCAGCAAATGACAAAACAAAGTTAAGGTAGCTAAACTACTACCATAACAGCCACAACAAGCACTTGAAAAGAATTAATACTGCCCAATGATGCAATTCAAGCATCTGCTAGAAGCACAACCGAATGCACTCCAGATACATCTTCATCAATAAATTTTGTGACAAAAGACATTATTTTGAAACGCTCTGAGATGCTGTCCGGCATGGAGAGTGCGATATAAATTGAAGTTGTTGTTGTTGTTGTATTTTATGAGAGACCAAAACTGATATTATCAGCGCTTCTCTTCCTTCCTTCCCCCACTCACCTCCAGAAAGTACAGCAAGAACTTACATTTTTATATATAATTATATGACAGGCAGCGTATCAGAGCGCTTAACAATGGCGAAGCCCAAAGCTGAGCTAGTGGAAGGGGAAAGGTGACAGTAGGTACGATTGAAGAGAAAGGTCTTCAGGGGAGACCTGAGATGGTGAAGGAGGCAAAGTGGTTAAGGGAGGGAGTTCCAAAGTTTCGTAGTGGCTGAAAGCACGGCCGTCGATGGTGGAGCAGAGGGTTCGGGGCACAAGGAGGAGACTGGACCCAATAGAGCGGAAGCAGCGGGTGCTACCCTTAGGAGAGAGGAGGTTAAGAGAGGAGGGTGCGGAGGAGTGGAGAGATTTACCCACTAGAGTGAGGATTTTGAAGTTGATCCGCTCCGTGACAGGAGCCAGTGGAGTTTGGCAAGGATTGGGGTAATTGGGATACAAAATTTGGTGCAGGTGAGAATGCGGGCGAAGGAGTTTTAGTTGAGGTATTGATAACAAGGTGAATACCTTGGTACCATACTCTAATCCTGAGCGAGCTGAAAATGATTGAGACTGTAAAACTGAGGCCAAGTGGTTTGGAGTGAGACATCCCCAAGCTGTGTGTGCAGCAATGACGTGAGATACTGCCTGCATTACACCAACTGAAGGTTGTTATAACTGATTTAAAACATTTTTTTGGATATGGTAGCGGCCAGAATATTAGCAGCTTGGACCACCAAGTAAGCTTTTTACTTTCTAAGTTCAGAGCATCTCTGCATTTCAAAGTCTTTTGAAACAACAACAACAAAACTACATTTTTATAGCGCCTTTCGCATCCGGAGGACATCCCAAAAACTTCAGGTATGAAAAACTTGGGATCGGAAATTCTATATTTGGCATTGATAGCGAAGCAGCATTACATAACTTAATGTTGTTGTTACCGTCAAGTGAATATGGTGTACTTAGATCAATGAAGGTCACCTTCAAGTAAAGCAAGTACTCCTTAGTGGAAATCTCCCCACATTTCAGTCTTACATATATCACTTTATAAGATCACGCCATCATAGGATAACACAATGGACAAGACTTTCTAGGTGAACCATAAATTGATACACTGTGACAGTCAAAGGTTACTGAAAGGTATTCGTTACCAATTTCCATTAATATTGAACTTTCTGATCCTTTGATGCTGGTATTTGAAATAATCGAAGGAATTGACAGGTAAGATAGAGGACAACTCTTCCTTTGGTAGAGGGATCTATTACTGAGGGGCACAAGACTAAAATCAGAACCCAAGATTGTTAGAACTCAGGTCAGGAAGCATTTCTTCACACAGAGTTGTGAAGATGTGTAATATTCTGCATTGGAAAGCTGTAGAAGCAGAATCACCAGGGATGTTTAAAAGTGAGACAGATACTTTGAAGTTTCAGGGGTATGATGAAAGGGCAGGACATTCAATTACAGTAAAAGCCCGTTTATCCGGCACCCGCGGAACCTGGCCAATGCCAGGTTCGGGCGGCCCGCTGTTGAAAACCCACCACAAAACAATTAAAGTTATTTTAACACATACTATACACACCAGACTAGATAATGACAGAATATTGTATTGGTACTTATTGTTAAAACCACTCTCTTGCGCTTCTCACCTTTACTGGTTGAGGTTTATAATCCAGCGATTCTTTTTAAAATGGAGGACGCCAAGTGGGTGAAAAAAATGGCAGCGCGACTTTAAAGCCTTACTAGCAGCAAGCCAATAACCCTAGACTCCACAAGCGGCAAACTGATAACCCTAGACTCCACTAGCAGCAAGCCGATAATCCTAGACTCTACTTGCGGCAAACCAAAATACTGCACCTGCATGACAATGACTCACAAATGCTCCACCGCTATTGTTCTGGATAAGTTCCGGTTTATCGAATGGGGACTTTTTTGGGGGCATGCCGTTTATACGGAAGTGCCAGTTCATCGAGTCACAGATAAACGGGCTTCTACTGTATATAGAACGTGACAGCACAGAAATAGGACCAACTAGATTGTGTTCCTGTTTACATTCTATAATTACAATCTACAATCTTACATTCGCCCGACCTGAAACACACTCTATAAATGTAATTTTTTTTTGTTGTTGTTGTACAAGAGCATCCACCTCTACTAACCTCCAGTTGGGATTAGAAGATTTGCCAAGATCAAATAAACTGGTGCAAAACGCTTGATGAACTGAATGGCCTACTTCTGTACCTATTTTCGTATCTACTCTATAAAGAAAATAGCATTTGAAGTGATTTAGAAAAAACTCATAACTGAGAGTCCCAATTAATTCCGATTCTCTTGTAAGAAATCCAACTTTACACTGTCTTTAAATTCAGAATGAATCTTCCGTCTATACGGAGCAACAAGAATATGTTGTGGGTAGGGTAGACGCAGAGAATACATGTGTCTTTACCTTTCTGCAGTCAGGACTTTTCCATTCTTTGGTTTATTCACTTGAGCATAAACTGCTTCCACAGGCTGTGTTTCCTCTCTTGCGCTCTGTGGTCTAGAGTTTAATGCCATGTTGCGGCTGCTGTCCCTTGACGATTCGTACCAACTCATTCCAGCATAGGTTGGGTCATCATCAGATCCGTATGTTCTATTCAAATCCTGCGGATCTGCGTAATCTCGATCCCGGGCCTGTTGCTCCCGAATTTCGCGGTGTTTTGCCTGAATTCTGTAAAATGCAGGAACATCACGTCACCTCGTGATAAGAAGGGGGGTCCTCACGAACACAAGTTAGATCCTTATGCTTATAAAAGCTTTTTAAATTTTTTTTAAAAAGAAATATATGGTGAAGGGCAACTAATTGTGGCATTCGAAGGTTCAATATCCTTGTATTCCACATAGCTCCTTATCACGTCATTGAGACAACTGAACAAGATGTGTACAGTTAGGGGAGAATACGTGGAATAAGTTTTCAGGTTAAAGGAAGGATTTCTTACAGAGAAATCCTGTTAGGAATTGTTGCATATGTGAAGCTAACATAAAAAATGTGAAGAAAGAGCAGAGAATTGGGATTCGATGGATCATTCCCAGTACCAGAATTGGCCTGTTTGGCTAAATGATCTCCTTTTAAGCTGTCAATTATCATTCTATAAAAGAGAGAAGCAGGATTCCTGCCTGGCTACCGTGCATTAGTTGAAAGTAAGATAACATCGTTAAATAATGCTGGTCTCAATGTCAGAGCTGAATAGGCAAATAAATGCAATGCAGTGGAACCTTTGGTCTTCAGTGATCAATGTCTGAGGGGCATTAGAGCCAGCAAAGGATAGCTCTGCATCTGCCTATTGGATTGCTGCCACTTTTACTTTTTGTATCTCTAAGCTGTACAACTGTAACAAAAGTTAGATTTTTATCAGGATCGCTTTTGGGAATCTCTGGCAGAAAAGAGGTTGAGAACATTGTCCTCTCCACTGCATTTTCCCTATTTATGCACTACATGGAGATTGTTTTTGAAATGACAATTTTTTTTTGCTTCCTGGAGGACAAAACAAACAAATCATTCCACTCCGCACATCAAAAGAAATGCTGGTCCGAATCAGGCATGTAGCAAAGCTTTGTTTTGTTACGAACGCGTTGTATTGTGTCATCCCACTTTGTCATTTGAATCCCTCTCCCAAGCCTGTCTGTCAGTTCACCAAGCTGGTGGTTGAGGGAGGAAGGGAGGGAGGGGAGTGGTGGTGAGACTGATGGGCACATACATCATCTCATCCAGGTAAACAACCGGATACAACTGAAGTAAGCTTTTATGGTGGTGAGGTGTGCTTGTGGGACGGAACTATACCAAGGAAGCACATTTATGAAACTACATTTACTGCTATTATTATTTGAGGATAGAAAAATATTTCTATTATTTAGCCTCACAATTCTTACAATTCAATTTTAAGACAGTGTTCCTGAGGCTGAATGCCCTTCTCTTGTTCCTATGTTTCTGCAGCAGACAGCAGTAAACTAACATAAGGCTTTTAGAAAACATGTCCTTTTTAATATACAGAAAAGAGCATCAAAGACAAATAGGCTTTGAGATAGCCCAGCCCATTTATCACATCGTTATAGATTATAGGAAATGTCCTATTAGCAGCCATCACTATATAGGACTGAGTATTCATCATTAATATGAGGTTTTCTGAAAGCACAGCCCATTCACCACACAATACAAAGCACAGATGCAATTGCAAAACATGCCACAAAGCTTGCAGTTGTCACATATCTGCAGTTTCAACCCGCAGGAGGCAAATTCGGGACTTTGAGAAAGCATATCCTATTTGCCACATGGTAGATTAATAAGTGGTTTGAGATCTTTATATCGATCCTCAGTGTGTTGTCCACACAAAGATTGACAAGAGATTTTATGGTTAACTGTTCAACAATTAGCTCACGTAAGTGTCTTCTGGGCTAGATTTTCTAACTAAAATGATATTTAATGGAAATTCTGAATGACCAGGAATCTGAAGTTGTAAATTGCCGGTTTGGGCGCCATTGATTCAAACAACATTTGGCGCTGGGGACTGAAACTGAGACTTAAGAAGAATAATATTATGATCTCTGAGGGAATTTTCTAAGGACACTGATGGGGTTTCCTGTAGCTTGACCCTGTATAGATCAGCTGATCTTTAGTAGTTCCAGATGTTTCTATTGCAAGACTGTACTGATTTTTCTTGCAGCGTGACCTTTGAGGTCACAGGGTACCTGTGTGGTGCAGACCACAAAAGAGATGCGCATGTTACTGTGATTCTAAAAGCATTTGATTCACTAAAGATGAGATACATTTTAATAATAATAATAATCTCCGCATTTATAGTCGATTTGCACTCCATACATGAAAAAGCACCTTAGCATGTCAACAAGACATCCCAAAGCTCTTCACAGGAGTTACTGTAAATTGAAGAGACTTGTTTTTTGCAGGTGACGCAGCAGCCAATATGAGCACAGCAATTTTCTACAAACAGCCATTAAGTGAACAAACTACTTTATCTGGGGAGGTTGTTTGCCTGAACAGCATGAGCGACTGTCTTGTCTTTTTGAGTCGAGCAATGGTATGGTTAATGTCTACCTGAAGAGGTGAAATGGGATTGGATTCAACATCTCATCCAAAGCAACCCCCCACCCAGCACTGCATTTTCCTCCTTGTTAATGGATTTCCATTAGCAGATTCCCTTCAGCCAGCCATCAATTTCAGATGTTAATTTCTGACATGCAAGGCAATGTAGGCCACTGGTCCTCTAATTAAAATGGATGGTTTACAATTAGGAAATGACACAGGACTGTATTGCTACTGCAATGTTGCCATTCATTAGCAGCTCACTTTCACAGTGAGTGCTACACGGAATCAATGTTGCTAACGTAACATGAATAGAATTCTTCTATCACTTCGAAGTACTGCTATCACACCCTAAATCAAAGTACCATACCAAGCCCACCCCCATGAACATCTGTCTCTCCAGGATTGGATACCAATTTGAATTACTAACTAGATAGGATACCACCCCCTCTTCTCCTCCCGACGCCCCCACCATCACACACAATGCTGAGTGAGGTCATAGTTAGGTCAGCAAGCCACAGATGACAAGTTACCAAGGTGTTTATGAGCTTCATAATTCCAATTGCTTAAGTGCGTGAAATGCCATCTCTCCCTCCTTCCCACTTAACTGAACTGTTTACCAATTTTAGAACAGTTACTCACTTGAGTTTATGTTGAGTCATATGATTCGCAAATAAAATGAATATGTCAGACCAAAAGCATAGGTGTCAGCCTGGTTTAGTTGCCAGCAGTCTCTCCTCTGAATAATGCTTGATGAAACTCCAATATGAGAAAATTAATCTGTTGTTGGAGGTACTGTCCTCCAGACAAATTAAACCAAGTCCCATCTGCTGTTTCAGGTGGATGTTAAAGATTCCATGGCTAGAAAAGAGAAGGGTGTTCCACCAGATTTCCTAACCAACAATCCCCAGATAAAATTGACCACACATTTTAACTGCAGCTCATGGGACATTGCTGTGCCACATTTGCTTGCAAAATACACAGTACTGACATTTTACATTAAATCCCACAAAGCACATCCTCCCAAAATGAAAGGCAGAATATCAAATGAAAGGATTATTCATATTATCACTACCTAAAAAAAACAGAGATCAGATCAGTGCCCTGCTCTAGAGTTCCAGCCATTCATACTTTCTCTCAGTAATTAAAAATGATCTCTCTTTAATGTAAGGAAATATTTTTCTTCAGGCTTTTCATTTCCTTCTCAGTTGCGCCTGACCCTGTCCTTCATCTCCCACCTCTTGTGTCCCATGTGACCACACCAATGCAGACACCTACAGTGCACACTGCTCCACTATAGGGACATCACACCAGCTGCTGTGACTGCTATTCCCATTACCACTGCGGGGAAATTTCACGCAGAAATTCAACTTGATTTTAACTGGATCAGAAATAGTTGGAAACTGCCAAAATCAGCACAGTACCAAGTCTGAATTCTACACTTTACCCACACTGAGGTTAGCTTCCAAACCAATCCTTTAGTTAATATGAGCTTTATTGGAACAATTTCTGTGCAGAAGACACTTAATGGAATTTACAGGATGGAAGCTGACTCATGCTCCCATTCAGGGCTCACTGAAAATGGTGATGGCTTCATGATGCCAACACAATAACCCAATAAACAAGTTCATGGACAGCAGCAGCTAATGGTTAGGGAAGACAAAGTGCCAGTTTAGATTAAACTATGTGATACAGAAGTTGCTGAATACTGTATATGCAAAGTTTGCACACCAATCCACTGGAAGCGGACAGTGTTTGCATATTTAGTAGCTATCGAATGTACAGTATATGGTATTTGTAAACTTTGGCTGAACCTAATTATTGGGGCTACTGATGAAGGTGGAGTTTGAGGCAAGGCTAATTTTAACAAATGGTAATCAAGAGGGGATTTCTTATAGTTCAATGAAGAAACATGCCTTTCTGTACAATATAATGACACCCAGCAGGGCATCCAGACTCTGTTTTGCTTGCTGAATATAAGAAAGATTTCTGCTATATTTGCTTTTCCTGGTGAATATAATTAAGTTATGTACATGAAAGGAATGGCTTAATTAAAACAAATGTTAAAGCAAGGTTGCAGTTGATGTTCAATGCTTAGCCCCAAACAAGTTGGGTTCAGGAACATGATGACCCATCAGTCAGTCCTATTTAGGGCGATTGACTAAGTTTGGACAGCTTCTCCCTTGAGCCAGTGGATGAACTCTGGCAGTGATTAATTCCATTGATGGAGATGGGAGTTTGAAGCAAGGGTAATTTTAGCAGATGATAATGAAGAGGAGAGTTTTTTATGGTGCAATTCTGTTCATGAAGCAACAACCCTTTCCATGTGATATACTGACATCCTGGACTTAATTTGTTTGCTGAACTTAGGAAATATTTCTTCTTAGCTTCCATTTTCCCCACATCTGAATGGCATCACTGGGTCTTCAAGTAAAAGTGGCCATGGTTTTCGAAGGCAACAACTAAATGTTGCTCATTTCAAGTCATCCACCGCCTGTCAAACGTGGATGGTAGCTTGCAGGTGGGGTGTTATATAAATGCAAATTGTTGTGGTTGTGGTTGATACAATCATTGCACAAGACTCCAATATCACTGAAGGGAGTGGAAATTGGGCAGTAACTCAGTTAACACGAGATACCTCCCATCATTCAGTCGCTGCAAAAAACACATGATGAATAATGCCAGTAGCCACATTCATCCATGGAGATTGCAATGCATCTCTTCTGCTCCACTTCCCACTGAAACAGACTGCAATTCCAATTCACTTAATTGTAACAGCCGTCAATCAGCTTTTCCAGCTGCTTCGCTGGAAGCAAAAAGTAACACCTTCAGGAGACAAAGGCAACCTTTGCATGATCACAATTAGGCAAGAGAAATACACAGCAGGAAAGCCAATAATCAAGATGCAAACCATTCCATATCACTGTCGAAGCTTGAGACTTACTGACAAAATCCACATAAGACAATCAGAATTGCATGTAGCCTGAAGCTATCTGACTCACTGCAGTGTGCTTCGCCCATCATTTTGCACTGTTCCCAAATTAAAACTGCGGTTTCATAATGGGAAGCCAGATAATTCAGTAGACTTCCAGCTCTTCACCAACTGAAAAGTGGTCAGAGGCCCGAAATTGCTGTTGGTCTCAGCCTTAAGCAACCGCCTTCTTCAAAGTTACATACAGTATTATTGTCCTAGAGTCCGCACCAAGCTCCGCGACCACATCACTCCCACCCTTGCCCAGCTCCATTGGCTCCCCATCCCCAGAGGATCGAATTCAAAATCCTCGTCCTCACTTACAAGGCCATTCACAGCCTTGCCCCCTCTTATTTCTCCAACCTGCTGTCTTCCTATGAACCTGTCCCGCTCCCTCCATTTAGCAGGCTCCGTTCTGTTCCATGTTCCCCGCCCAACCCACCTTAACATCGGTGGTCGGGCTTTCAGCCTCTCTGCCCCCCATATTCTGGAACTCTACCCCACAGTCCCTTTGCCTCACTTCCTCCCTTGCCTCCTTCAAGACCCTCCTCTTTGATCGTGCCTTCTGCTGCCCTCCCAACTCTCCCCCATCCCAACTCTATCCCTCCCCTCCTCCCTACTCTGCCGCTCCCTCTTGCTCGGGTCCTGACCTGACTGTTCAGCCCCTTTGGATGTCCTCCTGATGTAAAAGGCGCCCTATCCATGTAATTTTGCTGTTGTTGTTGTAGAGGAAGTCTTGCACGATGCTCGATTTTAAAACAGTGTTCTTTAAGGCTAAAGCCACAAACAATTTCAGGCCTCAGGTGTACATTAAATTTGTTAAAGTAAACTCACCTTGTCCAAAACAGATTATATGAACCCCTTCTCCTATGCACATTTAAACAGCTGTGATAATCAGTGAGAGATATAAAACCATACAAATTTACAGTGTAGAAGAAAAAGGAGGCTGTGCAGGCTCCTTTAAAAAGCAATCCTTTCAGATCCATTTATGTATAGTTGGCTCCTTTTAAAGGTAATTGAAGACAACTGTGTCTGAAAGCTAATAAACACTAATGAAGAGAGCTCAGAATATCGGGTTGTGAATACTGATTCAAATTTGCATTATCGCAAAGAAAATACCCCTCAAAGGTCTTCTACAGCTTAACAGCTAAACACTAGCATTCACACATAGGCCTCAACACCACTCAAATGTGAGGCAATTCAGCAAGTTTTTTAAATTCAGTTCTATTTATAATAGAATATACTGTAAAGTGAATTAACTGTATATTTTGTGGGGGAAATGCGGTGGCCAATTGCTGTCCCACAAACGGTCGTGGATTGGTTTGGATGAATCACAGCCTCAAGCTCTGTGTTTTTAATCAACAAGGAGCCCAGTATTTTGTAACAACTTGGGGGCAGTGAGAAAGGTAGAAAAGAGTAATACAGTGCAGCTGCGTTATAATGCACTTCACTATCGCACAAATTCACTTATAATAGTTGCCAATGTGAATCCTGTTAATTGCATGTATGTGCAGACATCTTGCTTGCTTCCTGTAGCACTGGTCAGATTTCCATGCTACAATGCTCGTCGCCTGGTTCATTAGGCCACCTCTGTTGGCACTCTGTGGCTTTGGGCAGAATGCAGGAAGTTAACCTAATGAACTGCCATATTTTGCTTTCAGGAAGCACACGACGAGACAGCAGACCAGCAGTGCATGAGCGCAGTCAAGCCAGTGATCATGGCTTGTTGCAATGCAGGATGGGATTTAATAGTCCTAAACAATAAAGCATACAACCGTGTAGCACCTTTCGCATCACGAGAACTTCAGGATGATCTCAGGAGCTGGTGTGTGTGTGTGTATGTGTGTGGCACAGAGGGGAAAGATGACCAAAAGTGTAACACATAGTTTAATCTAAACTGGCACTTTGTCTTCCCTAGTGTTGTAACAAGACTGTGCTATGCTTACAAGCACAAATAAAGTCAAATTGAACAGCATCCAGAAGAATACCGATGAGCAATGTGAATCTTTGTTGGATAGTGATAGCGATTTCAAGAGGGAGAGATAGCCTGAGTGTTTGTATCCTCTGCGGAGGCCAAAAGGCTGTCAAGCAAAGGTTTGCACTTGTTTGGGGGGGCACACTGGGATGTCAGGTACCACTGGGACTGTAATTTACAACCACAATACGAGAGAGGCGAGGAGCTTAACCACTATTCTACTGATTTACTGGATTTCATTTTTAATAATTAATGTTCAGCTTTAAGCAAATAAAGTGGACTCTAGATTATATAACCTCTATTGATCTGAACTATGGAACTTTCTAAACTACATTTGAGTTTCAATTGAACTCGGTGACTGTGTGAATATACTATCCTTTCTGCACTATCTCAGAAGCTAATTTGTGGCCTGTATTAAATTGTAACAGATCATTCATTTATGTCCATTTCATTATTTGAGCTGTTGAATTTAACCACACATAAAGAGTATATTATTATAGCAAATGCCATCAAATAATAGTTTATTCTGCCTTGCATGTAATATAACACACCAGCAAAGCAGCAGGAGGTGGCTGGATGTTAAGAGTCTTAATTAAAAAAAAAAAAAAATTCAAAACTATGACTCTTTTCAGTAGACCTGGTAACATTATTAAGATGGGAAATCTTACCTATATATGCTAACTGGACTGAATTTGGGATGTCAAATCTCATTCAATAAAGAAGCATTTTGCTGATTAACTCAAAACCTGAGTTTCAGGTAACAGCCTAAACATTTTTTTGAATTAATAATTCAAAACTACGACTCTTTTCAGGAAACCCAGCAATTTTATTAAATCAGCAAAGGTTACCTAAATACGCTGAACATAACAAGACTGAATTTTGGATTTCAAATCTTATTAGAGAACTCAAATGCTACATTCCATCTTCATAAAACTAAAAGGGTATATTGCTAATGTTTAAAGGACAAAGGATGCAAATCAGACCATATTTAATATGCAAGGATTAAGTTTCTAAAATAGATTTGTCACCAATTAAAATAACACAAATGCTGCTAAGTAAGCAGAGCTATGGAAGCCATTCATTTATCCCCCTCTCTCTGGCTTTCCCTCTGACTTGTCCCCTCTATGAGGGGATCTGTTTGCTCTCCTTGAAGCACGCTTTTGGACATTTCTCTACCCCCACCCCTCCACCCCCCCACCACCCCGTGCTCCCACTTCAGATACCCCACTCTGGCTTTGATGGCCACATTTAGTGTACTTGGATACTCAATCCATGATTGTTTGTGGGACACAGCTGGGCACAATTGCCTGCCATGTTTTACCAACAAAATATACAATCAATTCAGAGTATTCTGTGAAGGTCTTTCAGATGTCTTGATGTGGTAAGACGTTATATCAAATGCAAGGATTATTATTGTATGTACAATAGATCTGCTTCAACCACTGATTTTGACAGACCATTTC
This sequence comes from Hydrolagus colliei, assembly GCA_035084275.1. Taxonomy (NCBI): domain Eukaryota; kingdom Metazoa; phylum Chordata; class Chondrichthyes; order Chimaeriformes; family Chimaeridae; genus Hydrolagus; species Hydrolagus colliei. The sequence continues at coordinate 30,641,777 of CM068743.1, read as the reverse complement.
ATGTATTCATTCGCTTCAGTATATTCCGTGAAGTGCTTAAGAAGTCTCAACCACGTGAAAAGGCACTGTATCAAATGCGAGGATTATTATTATTACTGGTTGCAATGAGCACTACTGCACAGTTTGTGTTTGCACCCACTTTAGGAAAAGCCTTGCTATAATTTTCCGTTATTTCCTCCCCTGCCTCAAATGCTTCTCTGATAAGCAAGTCATAAACAAAGAGCTCACTTATGTTTTTTTAAATTGGGGAAATGGTCTTAATGAGAATAAAAGTAGCTGCAAAAAAGTATGATTCACTTATTGTATTGCCTTGGAGGATTTTCAGTCAACGCCCCTTCCATTCAGCAAATGAACTGTTGTCAGCTACTGAGCAACACTTCAGAACAAGAATTAGGGTCAACAGCTCGAGAGATTGAGAGAGCCAGACCTCCAGGTTTCTCCTGTTGTTTAGTCTGTACACCCCTGGACACAATGGACTGCAAATTTTTTTTAAATAAAGAAAATAGGAAGCAGGAAAGCCCATAGAGATCACATACTAGCAGCAGACAATATACTTGACTGCGTTTCAGTGCTGTAGGAAACCACAGGTACAGTAGTAGGTACCAAACAGGAAGCTGAGGAGCAAGAAATCTGACTTGGTCCATATAGTGGTTCGCAAAGCCCTTCGTGAGGGTTAGATGGTTTTGCAGTAATCTGCAAAGCTCAAAACCTGGTGAAGTTCGCTTTCATGGAGCTGCCAGTTCAGCTTCAATCAGGGAAAGTACTGTGGATGAATCAGGGCTTCAATTGACTGCTCTCCCTCGTGAATGCACCATCTGGCATTGCATATCAGAAGAGAGCTGGCTACAAGCAGCAAACGTCAAGCTAGGAGTCTCCAAACATTAACAGCTTTCAGGTTCAGTATGGATTGATGACACAATATCCCCAGTCTATGCAAATTAATAAACACTGTCTGTGTTTCCAATAGTGAACTCCAACCTCACTGTTATTACACGTTACTGTTACCAGATTGTAACATTCATTTTCACCTAATCTATTCATGTCTGAAGTTATTGAGATGTCAGTAACCTAACCATATTTCACAACTTGTGACTTTTCATCCATCCCACGGTGTCCAAACAGACAGACTCAACTTATGGCAACGCAGACACACAGTGCTCAGTTATGGATCTCTCTTTCATCGCGTTTTGTCCACAAATTATGCAGGCAATTCACTTTCCAGCCTATTCTGTGAAGTGATTTGAGTTGTCTCGAAGATGTAATAAAGCGCTATGTCAAAAGCAAGGGTTATTTTTAATATTACAGTAGAAGCCCGTTTATCCGTGACTCGATGCACCGGCACTTCCGCATAACTGGCATGCAAAAAACAAAACAGAACTTATCCAGAACAATAGTAGTGAAGCATTTGTAAATGCATAAATAATAACATGATAACAAAATATTGCATCGGAACTTATTGTTAAAATTACTCTTTTGCACTTTTTACGTTTGCTGGTAGATAGCTTGAAGCCATGATGCTGCTGTTGAGGTTTATAGTCCAGCGATTCTTTTTAAAATGGAGCACGCCAAGCGGGAGAAAAAAACAGAGTGCGAATGACTTTAAAGTCATACCAGAGGCAAGCCGATAACACTAGCCGATAATCTACATTGTCGCGCAGGTGCAGTATTTCAGTTTGTTGCTAGTAGAGTCTAGGGCTTCGGCTTGCAGCTAGTAAAGTCACGCGACTTTAAAATCGCGCTGCCGTTTTTTTCACCCGCTTGGCGTCCTCCATTTAAAAAAGAATCACTGGACTGTAAACCTCAATCAGTAGAGGTGAGAAGCGCAAGAGAGTCGTTTTAACAATTAGTACCAATATAATATTCTGTTATTATCAGTTATTATTTATTCTGGTATGTATGGTGTGTGTAAAAAGAACTTAATTCTTTTGTAGTGGGTTTTTGGCCACGGGCCACCCGAATATCCGGCAGTCGCTTTAACCGGCATTGGCCAGGTCCAGATAAACGGGCTTCTACTGTATCTCCCTCCCATCTCATCCAAACTCAGCAAGTATGTGACACTCAAGTGTAAGAGTTTCAGTGAACAATTTCATCTATATTATTTGTGGGCTCACAGACCATTGAAAGCCTCTCCAACCGAGGCTTAAATAGTGATCAATTTATTAATCTTTTTCAATATATTAACCAACACAAATTTAAATAATATAATCCTTATAATCCTTGCATTTGATCCAGTGAGTATAACATCAAAACATCTGAAAATGCTTCGTGGTAGATTGCTGCAAGTGAAGTGACTGGGTCATTGGTTGGGTGAAAGTGGCAGCCAATTTGTGCACAGCAACACAGTTCACTCTGGAACTCCATCCCACAGTCCTTTCGTCTCTCTTCCTCCCTTACCTCCTTCAGAGCTGGTCACAAGACCCTCTTTTTCAATTGTGCCTTCTGTCGCCCTCCCACCGCTCTTCCTCTCCTCCCCCCTACTCTGCCCCTCCCCCGTGCTTGGGTCCCGTCCCCTGACTGTTCAGCACCTTGGGATGTCCTCCCGACACGAAAGGCACTCTATAAATGTAATTTTGCTGTTGTTGTTTAGTCACAGGCAGTTTCAATGGAAACTGGAAACAATACAGGCAATGGTTGATTCCTGTCCAATCACAGAGCTAAAAGTTTCCAGTTGCTGCGAAGCTCAATGGCCCGCAATGGAATATTTGGGGTTTAAGCTATTCCACCTGGATCAATGCAGAGAATAATTACAATATGGCAGCACATGTATTATGCCAATGTTTGTATTATTGTGTAAATTGTATTACACTTGTCAGAATTTCCTTCTTTGTGTAATTGCCATTCGTGAATCATGAAAGCTTTTTCATTCAATGGATCAAATTACTGCCTTTGAAAGTTTTTCTTAAAAATTCTTCATAACAGCTGGTCTAAATCTTCATGTTTATTCTTTTTTTGGTCTGCTATGTATCTGACACGTGCAGAAATGCATCACTCTATGCTACCCAAACTAGAGAGTTGCACATATGGATAAGTTTATACTTTAAGGCATAAGAAGAGCAATAACATCACATTCAGATGATCTATTGCAACATTTCAAGGCCATTCAAAGAAATTTGAATTATCGTATTACAGTCATTGGCAAATGACATGGTGTGGTAATCATTTGCTGCTTAAAAAGGTGGCCATCTTATGGAACAAGACATAGGCACATTTCACTGAGAACAGTCAACCTAATTTTCCAACATTTCTCAACACAAGCCATTCATTACGGAATCCGATTCATGTAAGTACGAGCTCCTTCAAGCAACCAGAAGTATACCACATCAACCCACAGAAAGTTTGTTCAAAAGCAGACTCGTTCTGGAGTGGAATGCCAGCAGGTAGTTGGATATTCTTATGGGATCCTTGAATAAGGAATTTTATTAAGAAATACTATCTTTATGTAAGCCAGTTCATACCTCTCCTGTTCCTGTTGCATTCGTATCCGCTCTTCTTCAGATGGCAGCATTTCTTCCACTTTGCTCTTTGACCCTTTGCGTTCCAGCTTCCCCATCTTTTCATCCTTACGGTATTTGCCAAATCTGTTGGGCATAATATATTTATTTCGGATTTAGAACTACAGACATTTACAGTATACAGAACAACAACTTGCAGCTATTTAGCACCCTCTATGCCGGGTAGCGTCTAGGAGCGTTTAACAGTTGCAGAGCCTGACTCCAAACCAGGGGCTGTTGGGGGTAGGTGGCCATAAGCATGTTCGTAAAGGAAGGTTTTAAGATGGGACTTGAAGAAGGGGAGAAAAGGGGCAAGCAGAGGGATTGAGAGAGAGAGAGAGTTCCAACAACAACAACAACTTCGATTTATATAGCGCCCTCCACGCCGGATGGCGTCTCAGAGCACTTCACAATAGTGGTTCCGGGACCGAGCCAGGGGCAGGAGTAGAAAGGTGACTAAAGGCGCAGTCGAAGAGATAGGTATTCAGCTGGGAGCTGAAGCTGAGAAAAGATGGGGGTGAGGCGAAGGTAGTGAGGAAGAGCCTTGGGGCATAATGGCTGAAGGCACGGCTGCCGAGGGTGGAGCGGAGGATTTGGGGGACATGGAGGAGGCCAGACCCAGTGGATGCGAAGGCAACGGGTGCTGGTTTAAGGAGAGAGAAGGTCAGAGAGGTAGGGGGTGCAGAGAAGTGGAGGGATTTGAAGACAAGGGTGAGGATCTTGAAGTCAATCCTCTCTGGGATAGGAAGCCAGTGAAGTCTGGCAAGGACTGGGGTAATGGGGAGTGAAGTTTGGTGCGGGTGAGAATGTGGGTGGCAGAGTGAGCTGAATGAGCTGGAGTTCCAGAGTTTGGAGATACAAAGGCTGAAAGTGCAACCTCCGATGATGAGGCAGAGGGTGCAAGGGATGAGCAGGAGGCTGATGTTAGTTGAGCAGAGGTGCCGGGTGGTGATTTGGGGAGAGTTTGTTGGGAGTCGTGCAGCTCAGTGGTTAAAGCACTCGCCTTACAAGCAAGAGATGTGGGTTCAATTCCTGGCAGTTCAGGGTGAAACCTTGGGCAATTTTTCTTACTCCACATGCCTGATAATAATCCCTCAAAAAATAAAAATAGATTGGTCACTCAATCCACAACTGTTTGTGGGACACTGCTGTGCGCAATTGGCTGCTGCGTTTCACCCACAAAATATACAGTCAATTCATTTCACAGTATATTCTGTGCAGTGCAGTGCAGTGCTTTCAGCGCCTTGGGACGTCCTCCCGACGTGAAAGGCGCTCTATAAATGTAAATTGTTGTTGTTGTTGTCTGGAAGACATAAAAGTGCTATATCAAATGTAAGGATTATTATCATTGTTATTGATTACTCAAATGCAAAGCCTGTATCAGTGCCATCAAGCCATTGACTGAAATGGGCGAGTAGGAGTGAGAGATCCTTTATTTGGTGATCTTTTAATAGTAATCCCATGTGAAGAGGCCTTTACACCGTATTATAGAGTACATTGCTAAGGCGGAACAGATGGTACCCTAACGGAGCTCATAATTGTTGAAGCAGCTGGGTAGTGAAAGTTTGATGGAAACTGAACGGTTTTAGCCCTCTACAAGTTATGCATATACAGTACAGTCCCCCACGTCCCTTGCTTGGCATCTAAACCAAACTCTGTAAATCGTTCCAAAATGTTTTCTACCTGATGGAGGCTATATAAATGCAAAAGCTGTTGCACTGGAAAAGCAACCTTTGGGTCCAATAATATTGTGACCAACTAAGCCATCAGGACCTAAATTACCTTGCTATGTTCAAGAAAGATCAGCAATCTGAATCAACAACAATAATAGTGTAGCACATTTTACACAGGAAAGATGTTTTAAAGCGCTTCACAGAATATGATGTAAAAGACAGTAACTACAGTAAAAGCCTATTTATCCGGCACCTTCGGGACATGGCCAATGCCGGTTAAAGTATGTGCCGGATATTAGGCCGAAAACACACCAAAAAAATGCATTGTCCCGGATAAATTCCGGTTAATCGAATGTGGACTTTTTTTTTGAGGTGCCGGTTATACGGAAGTTACAGTTGATCGGGTCATGGATAAATGGGCTTTTACTGTATGTTTGTTGGTGAACACAATAGAATGTTTAAAAGAGAGATAGACAGACACTTGAGGTATTAAAGTGGTATGGCTCAAAGGCGAGTGGGTTAAAAGATCTCGCAAAATCGAATAAACTAGTGTAACAGGCTAAAGGATCTGAATGTCCTCCTCCTTTTGCTATATGTTCATATTGCAATGTTCAAATGATTTTGGATTCCTCCACGATTTGAACATGGAATTGTTCAAAGGAACAATCATTTTCTTCCCAACCCAAGAGTATTCAATATTAATTGCATGGAATATTTTCATTATGCACACCATGATATTAATGGGATTAACAAATTGTGCCATATTGCAAATGTTCCCGTTGCTTGCTCGCTGGAATAGCTTTTTGAGCTAAAATCATATGCAAAAAACAAATTACAGTATTACAAAAAAAAATTGTCAACACAAATTTGTTTTCACATACAAATTCTTGGGGCTATCAAATGAGATGAACGACGGTTCAATTCCAACTTGTTGCATTTTTTTGTGTGTGGAGAAGTCCCTACGTTCATTCTAAACTGACTGCAATCAGCATGCTACCAGTTTACAAGCAGCAAAAGATGCACTTCAGGGAGTACTAGACTATTACAGCAGACAGAACCTGACGGTTACTAATGCATGTGCTGCGTTTCACTCATTCAAAAACAAGTCAATTCACTGGGAAACATGCTGTAATAGAATTCAGCTTGAATAAATTCCCAGGGCATGTTCGGCTGGCATGATTAGTAATACACTGTCCACCAGATCAATACTTCATATGAAAACACAAAGCATTATTTTGTGCATTAACTCAAAGCAGAAGGAAAGGTTAAGGGAAGCGCATCTCGAAAGAAACAAATCAATTCTCACATTTTATTCAAAACACTGCACATTTAATTGAGATGACTGTATATGTGCTCTGGTTCTTCTGTAAAACCAAGCACTAACAAAATTTCTAATTCCATATTTTCCACATCAGTACCAGGTAAATAAATGTATTTGAACTCCTCGGGTCCAGTGTCTACTGTCAATTACATTTCAATGTCCTCTGCAGGGTGCAAAGGCTCAATTGGGAAATGTCAGCCTGGCTCAGTTGGTAGCATTCTGATCTCTGATTCAGAGGATTTTGCATTCAAGCTCCTCAATGGGACACTGAGCTTATAGTTTAGTCCGATAAATAATGTACACAGTCCCTACACTTTATAGTAAATACTGTGAAGGATTTTGAGAAATTGCGACAATGTGGTAAGGTGCTAGCTATATCAGCATTAGTTGTAAATTCAGTGCATGGTGAGCCAAGCCATATGGAAGAGAAAAGACCCTGGTCTATAAATGCATTTTTTTGTTGTTGTTAGTCTACACTCGGTTAGCTGAACACTTGATAATTGGCTCTAGCGACCCTGTGCCAGGAATGAGATTAGAACCCAAACAAACCTATTCTCACAATTAGTTCAGAACTCAGCGGATTTAATTGAGATCACTGGGTGTGTGCTCTCGTGCCATACAGTACTTGAATTGTTACTGATAATCCTTGCATTTGATGTGCCTCCGTTTTACGTTATTGGGACATCTCAAAGCAATTCACAGAATATAATTGACTGTACATTTTGTGGGTGAAATGCGCAAGCCATTTTCACCGAGCCATGTAGCACAAACAGTCGTTGATTGAGTGAAACATTTTTTTTGTTTGTTAGTTCTATTGAAGGGGTTATTACTCCCGGAAAAGTAATCCACCAATCCCTGCCTGGGAATCAAACTCGGATCCTCTTGCTTGTGAGGCGAGTGCTCTAACCACTGAGCTACAAGACTCGATTGGAGCCATCGTTTATTATCAGTTCACATTTTCAAAAGGAGCATCCCTTTAATTTGTACCTCAGGTAAGCTTCTGTTTCTAATTGCCATCTAATGTATTATCTTTGCTGTAAACCATTATCTTTGCTGTAAATGAAGATCAATGAAGATCATAAGGAATAGGCTTTGTTTGAAGGCTCTTCCTTTCCTGGGATAAAGCCGACATCAAGTACTTACAACAACAACAACAAAATTACACTTATAGCGCCTTTCAGGCCAGTAGGACGTTCCAAGGCCCTGGACAGTCATTGTATTGTTTCGGACCTGAGCTGGGGTCTGGGATTGGGAGGGTGAGGGAAAGTGGGGCTTTTGGGGTGACTGATGGGACTGTCGAAGAAGAGGGTCTTGAAGCCGGACTTGAAGTAGGCTGGGGAGGGGGCAAGGTGGAGGGATTGCGGGATGGAGTTCCAGAGGTTGGGGGCAGAATGGCTGAAGGCTTGCTTGCCAATGGTGGGGCGGGTGGGGCGGTGGACGTGGAGCAAGCAGGAGCCTGCTGAGCGGAGGGGGTGAGTGCTCTAACCACTGAGCTACAAGACAAGGTTGGTAGGGGGTTAGGAGGTAGCAGAGTTAGGGTGGGGCGAGGCCATGAAGGACTTTGAATGTGAGGACCAGGATCTTGAATTGAATCCTCTGGGTGATGGGGAGGCAATGGAGTCGGAAGAGGATAGGGGAGATGGGGTCACGAAGCTTGGAGCGGTAGAGGACAGAGACCACAGAGTTTTAGATTATCTGCAGTTTATGGAGGGAGAAATTGGGAAGGCCGACAAGTAGGGTGTTGGCGTAGTCGAGCCAGGATGTGATGAAGGTGTGAATGAGGGTTTCAGCAGCCTGGAGGGTGAGGTAGTTACAAGAACAACTTCAACTTGGATTTACATAGCGCCCTCCACGCCGGACTGAGTCTCAGAGCGTTTCACAATAACGGATCCCGGACCCGAGCCAGTTACTGTGCATGGTCCCACATCAAGAAAAGCCATTTGTGGGTATGGAGAAGAGAGCATTACAATCTGTACAGCCACACCCAGGTGCCCTCCAAAAGAGAGAGGCAAATATATATCAATGAACTAGATGTTCATTAGTTAATCATGTCAGGCAAGGGGTTCCACTAGAATCGTAAATCACCTTGGTTTTATAGCCCTCTGAACCCCACGATTAAATTGTACTCTTAAACCCACTCCCTGGGGTCCTTTTATAAGACACATGCTTCAGTTTGCTCATCAGCTCTTTATTACATTTATGAGCTGTACCGCTGTTGTTGGTGACTGACGGTGTGCTCAATCTGCAGTGCAGGCGGATGCTCAGCAGATCACAGCAGTCAGCATAGGTTACAAATGTTAATACTGCACATGCTGCGTTTACAGCAGTACTTTACAGAGATCATTCACTGCTGCAGTGACTGTCACCTGTACCGTCGGCTCAGTCTTAGTCACTCGACCTGGATTTCCTTATTATCTCTCTCTCTTCTTTGCCCCCTTCCCAGCCAATTGGATCACTTTGTTACTTGCCTTTCCAAGTACAAAGAGCTCAGGGCTTATGTAAGTGCAAATTGTAACACTATCCTGCAAAGTAAACCGTGCTCCTTTCCTCAAGGTGCACTATGCATCAGCTGAACAACCCATTACCAAGAGAAAGTGAGAATTCATTTGCCAGCTGTTCAAACTTCAGGAGAGGGACAAAGATTCATCTAAAACATCCGATATTATGAAAAAATGTAAAAGTACAACTAGATACCGAGCCCAGTGGAAAATCACTACAAGTTCAAATGTGTGTGTTTGTCTGTCTGTCTGTCTGTCTGTCTGTCTGTCTGTATGTATGTATGAATGTATGTATGCGAGAAATTGACTGTAAGAAAGAGACTGACAATACGAGTGTGTGTTGTGTGTGGGAGTAAAGAGATAGACAGACACACAGAGAGATACACACCTAGTGTGAATTTGCTTATCATACATACATCAATGCACACACTGGCATCATGCTTTACCATTTGGTCTCTTTTGTCATTGATCAGACTCAAGTTTATTGTCAGTAAAAGAGCAGTGTATTAAGCTTAACAGAGCAGTGAAACCATTCTGCTTCCAAAATTTATTGTCATAAGAAAAATCTTCGAGGCAGACAATAAAGTAGCATCAACACCATAAAGGCCTTTTAAACTTTCTGAATGCCCAGGATCCATGAAATAAATAAAGCAACAATCTGATTCAAGTTTTTTTTTCTAAACCCGGTTCTAAAGTAGTGCCCTTAGAAGGTTAATGAGTCACCCATACATGGGTAAAAACAGAAAGGGCTTCACTGGGAAGCAGTATATGTTTGGTTTTGTTTAAAGATGGATATATAAATATTATACAGCAAGATGGGATTTCCAAAGCTTGGTTGTCTGTACGTGCCTGAGAGTTGAGATTTAGTGAGCTGCAAATCACATATTGAAACATGCGAGCATCTTGAAATGTCTAATTTCCTCCCATGAAAAATGTCACCACTTCGATGTTCTACAAAGTGGTTCACAACTTATTACAAACTTAAATTGGTTTCATTCAAAATGATAAAAGGCAGAATGCTGTGTGCTTTTCTCATGGCTGTTCTTGTTAGATTTCCTCACGCTTAGCAAAAAATATAATTAAATGTTACGACAACACAGATAGCACACCGTTCTATTTCATCCATCAATGCATGTTGAAGCAGCATTATATAACAATATTAAAAAATCTGCACCTCAATAGTACTTTTCATGTCAGGGAGGCTTTTTTAACGCACTGCACAGGTTCCACTGTAATGTGTAATGATTGTATATTTTGTAGGCCAATGCGGTATCTAATTTTCATACAGTAATAACCTTGCATTTGATAATGCTCGTTAGCACATTTTCGAGACATCTCAAAGCCGTTCACAGAATATAACGTAAAGTGAATTCACTGTACATTTTGTGAGTGAACTGTAATATCCCAAAGACAACTATAAAGTGAATGACCAACTTTATGTGGGGTATTGTTGGCTTGATACCAAAAGAAACTCGCTTCACTTCTCGAGAAGTGCCACATGAACTTTTTCATCCACCTGAACAGACAGACAGCACCACAGTTTGGATGGCTAATCCGAATGGCAGCACCTCCAACAATACAGTGCGCCCCCACACTCTTAGCTCGAGGGTGAGCTAAGACCATGAATTAGTTTGAAGTCTTGAAGCAGTGCTTGAAATCACAACCTTGTGACTCATAGGTGAAAATACTACCCAGTACAATCTTGGTAGTTTAGTTTGGATACTTTCCAATTAGTTAAGCAGTAAGTGTCGTTCCATGGAGAGAGTACGTATTGCATTGCAATACATTGTGAATTTCCATGTGTAGGTGTGGAACTCTTAGTTTGGATACTCGCATGTATCAGACACCTGGTTGATCAAAAAACTTCAGTTTCCATGGCAAACTGGCGAAAAGTGAAAACACGCACCATACATGTTCCTCCGTCAGTCGTTAAAGGCCGTATTGTTTTTACACTTAGCCATATTTCTAGCTTTAAAAAGCCACAGTGGAAGGAAGTCTCTTTTTCATGAATGTGGGCAAAGCAGCTATTTCTCTCCTAAAACACCCACTAATCTGTGTGAATAAAACATGAGAAATACATATGCAATTTACATAGGCAACTGAACAATCCTCAATATCACATGGTGGCTCCACAAAATGCATTTTGTGCCATAGTGCACAAGATTGCTTGGTACATTACCATCAGTGCCGATGTTAATAGCAGAAACAGAATCACTATGAATAGACTTAAGCTTTCAGTCTAAAGCCTGGTATTGGTGGAAGATCTGCTGCATATAATTTTTTTAATGTTTCAAAACTAAAAACTTGGTGCACCATTAGATTTCTACACATTAGAAAATATCTGAACCACTGTGCAACATGCAACCACTTTAAAACATTTAAAAAAAAACTCTCAACCCCCCCTCCTCAGTTAATGCCATGATACCATATTTGTAAAACAAATGCACCTCATCATATGACAAACGGCTAAGATATCTTTTTTGCAGTGCCTTGAGATGAGGAATTGTATCAACCATAAGGAGACTATCGTTATTTTATATTATATTAAAACATTTTGGCTCAACTCCACAATAACTAAAATGCAGTGCATTCATAAGCATGGGGGATCTTATTACAAAAAGAACACTTCGGAGATTTAGAGACTACATAATCCACAAACAGATCTTAGGCATACCTAAAATAACAGTAAAATGCCAGTCAATAATTGAATAACCAACTTAATCTGTGTGCATTTTTACCAATTTATTTATTTATTATCTGAAATAATGCACCCTTATCTGCTCTGAGATTGTGTGCACTATTGGAATCTCAGAAGAATCAAAGAAACACAAGTAACATCACAGGCAGAATTATTGATTATGCATTTTACTTTGCCAATGTCCAACTTCTGCCTTTAGAAAGGCCCCAGCAAGATTACCGGTATTGAATAATTTTTTCCATTCAATTTAATCTTTCACGTAGGGTGGACATCACAAAGCACTTCAGACAAACTGCTGGTAACCGAGTCTGGGCATAGGAGAACTAAGAGGAGACAAAGTGACCAAAAGGATGGTCAAATAAATAAATATCAAAGAAGCTTTTGGAAGTGGAGAGAGGCAGCAAGGCAGAGAGCAACGGGTTTCAGGATGGAGCTCCAGAAAAGGGAGCAGAGTGGCTGAATCCATTCCATTCCTTGTTCATTTAAGGAATTTGAAGACAATTAGTTATTCTGCACTGAATTTCCCTTGGTGTGATAAATGGAATATTTTCTTTCGAAAACTATTGAAGTGGTGCATAAAGCAACATTTAATATTGCATTATACATTTGTTTTCTTTCCCTCCTAGCAAAAACGCTCCATAGAAAACATGCGTGGGTTATAAAACTATAATTTATATCTCCTTTAATCTTTCACATTTAATTAACTTCAGCATTTTTATCATTTCCAACTGTGATACTGCGCAGCAGACTGCACTCATGACATTATGATGGGTTTTTTTTGTACGATAATGCACCAAATTGACAACTCTATCTCAAGTTCCTGCCAAATTAGATACAGACCAGTAATTTTGCATTGAAGATCTAAGCATTCCTTAATAAATAATGTGGGGACGACACAACTGTGTATAGCTGCAGGGCTGTACACTTTCTATGCATAGTTAATATATGCATGCCCACTCCTCAATATTTACATTATACATATTTTGAGATCTGGATTACTTTCTTCCTGAAGTCAACTCTTTCAGTATTCTTTTTACTAAGATCTTTGAAATTAGGTTTCTATAACTGTGATACAGGGAAGGTTGTATGTGCAATACAGTCCATTATTTATTTTAAAAATTTACAGTGAAGTGTGAAGCACTTTGTGACATCTCAACAATGTGATATGGATCTATATAAATGCAAGGATTATTATTAAAGATTAAGTAACAAATTTGCAAACTCCTTGCTTGTCAGCCTCCCCTGCTCCTCCCTCCACAGGATGCAGATTATCCAGAACTCTGCAGCCTGTGTCCTCTCCCACACTAGGCTCCGTGACCATATCACCCTCACCCTCAGTCAACCTCACTGGCTTCCGATCACACAGAGGGTACAGTTCAAGATCCTCATCTTCACATCCAAAGCCTTCCATGAATTTGCTCCTGCCTGTCTCTGCAACGTTCTAACCTCCTACCAATCTGCCCGCTCCCTTGGCTCAGCGGGCTCCGGCTTGCTTCACATCCTCCGCCTTGCCTGCCCCAACATTGGTGGGCAGGCTTTCAGCCTCTCTGTTCCCACTCTCTGGAACTCCATTCCACAATCCATTTGCCTCGCCCCATCGCTTGCCTCCTTCAAGACCCACCTCAAAGTCCTCCACTTTGATTGTGCTTTGGATCAACCTCCTTCCCCCACCATTGCCCCCCACCCTCCCTAATCCCAAACTCAGGTTTGGAACACTGTCTGTTCAGTGCCTTGGGATGGCCTCCGGATGTGAAAGGCAGTACTAAAAATGTAATGTTGTTTTTGTTGTGGAAGTGTGAGGACCGAAGCTGTTAGCGGATGCAAAATGGACAATGTATCATAGCATTCCATTTGCTGTATTAAAAATTTCTTTTGTGCATTGTCTGTACATTGAAAGTACAGCGTAGACTTATTACTGCCAGGCTCCTTTTTAACTTCCTTTATTTTTAATTCAATTCCATGCTGTGGATACCCAAGAGAAAAAAATCTACTTGTGAGTAATACACTTATCAATGTTACATTTAATTTCCTATGTGTTTGCTTAGTTTCATTAGTGATCTAAATCCTTATACAAATCTTTTGCTGCATCTTCCAACTCCAATGCTCCCTTTATTTATTGCCTTCGTCAGGAAATTTGACTATCTTACAGCTAGTTTCTATATTCAAGTCATTTATGTAGATGAGAAATAACAAGGATTGAAGTGCCGACAGATCTTGTGGGACTCCACTCAACACATTGCCCATTCTGGAATTAACCAGTTTCTTATCCTCCCTGGTTTCCAGTTCAATTAGAAGTCTTTCATGTGAAACTTTGTCAAAAGCTTTTGAAACCACATAAACTGCATTACAGGAACTATCGGGAGACCTCCAGCATAGTGGTTAGCACATGCACCTCGCAAGCGAGAGGACCCAGGTTTGATTCCTGGAAGGGCTAAACCGTACACTAGTTTCATTACTTCATATGACTCTGTTTACCTAGCATTAAGTAGGAATCTGGTTGGCAGATTGCTTGAGGGGATAATAAACTCTTCAAAAAAATTGGTCCCCCAATCCATGCCTGTTTGTGGGACATTGCTGTGCACAATTTGCTGCCGTATTTTGCCCATTAAAATACAGTCAATCCGCTTTACAATATATTCTGTGAAGCCCTTTGAGACGTCTCAACAAAGTGATATTAAACACAAGGATTATAATTATTATTGCTATCGACTATAACATCCCCCAAAAAGCTATGGTGATTATTCAGGAATGATCACCTTTCCTAAGGCCATATACAACAGCTTGGATTTATTTAGCGCCCTCCAAGCCGAACGACGTCTCAGAGGCTGTTCCTCAACTTATTTGTTCATAGGTTTGACTCCAAACTGCCCTCAGAATTGCTTCCATTATTTCACATGCCAATGATACTTGGTTAAAGGATCCATCACGTGGCTGTCTTAAAATACAAATATTATCTCTGCACACTTCTAGTCCTGCAAAATCTCTAGCGCTCAATGATTCCGTTATGAAGACAGCCAGTGACATCCTCCTGGATCTCCCTCAACATTTAGGATTTACAATAAATTCTTCTGGTTCAAAGACTTCTTGTAATGAACTTTGAATCCTAAGGCTAACGGGTGCACTATAGTCCCATATTCTACAGCGACTACTTCTAGAAAATTTTCACTTAACATCCTAACTCATTGTTCTTTCATGATACTCTGTGATACTGAAAAGCCCTTTACATTTAATCTCAGCATCTGCAGCTATGCTCATCTCCGGGGTCTTCTTTGCATGTCTAATATCTCTTTTAACCTGTTTAGCAAATTCCTACTTTCCTCCCAGATTCTCTCCCTCATTTTTCCCTGAAAGCCTTTGTATAATTTATCTCCCTTTATTATTTCCGTTTTCATTGACCTATTTATTCCAGTTTGGAGATTATTTGTTAGTTTACACTTATTTTCTCCTGGATGTTTACTTGTTTTTCATTGTATTGCCAGAGGTACAGTCCTTATGAAAAATGAAACTGAAGTCCTGCTTAGGTGCACTTTAAGATCCCATATTCAAAAAGAAAAGATTTTCTCCTAAAATCCTGGTTGATAATCCCACAGGTAAAATTGGACGTTTATTTTATGGTTATTTGTGAGACATCGGAATGTGTAAATGTGTAATTTGTCTACGAAATACAGCCACTACTCTCTATGGTGGATGCAGTGAAGTACTGTACTTTGAAACATCCCCATGACATGAAAGGTCCTAAATGGATTGCAAGATTTTTATTCATTCCTTCCCTTGTTCCTTTCAAGTTTTTCTTTTAGGAAATGTGTACTTTTGCCCTGAGCCTCACCAGTCGCGCAATAACCAGAGAATCTGCTGAAAGGTATTCATATCACTTAGTGGTCCCTGGAGTTCCCACTGCTTCTCAATAATGAATGTTGTCTAAATCCCTTGTAAGAACTAGTTCCTCGTTGTGAATTACCCCTTGTGGGCAACTCATTGGGATTATATGAAACCACAAGCTCCCAAAACCTTTATTCAGAGATGTGAACACACAGAATGGATCCAGTCTGAGCAGATCCACACAATAAGGAGTATTTAAGTAGGTGAGTACCTCCAGATAATAATATAATAATAATTATAATAATAATTGCATTTCATGTTGCGCCTTGACTGTTTGTGGGACACTGCTGTGTGCAATTGGCTGCCGCATTTCACCTACAAACATACAGGCAATTCACTTTACAAGATTATGTCTTTGACTGGTTCCGGTCCTATCTTTCACACTTTATGTCTGCCAATGGCTTTCCCTCCAGCCCCCGCACCATCTTGTACAGCATTCCTCAGGACTCTGTACGTGGTCCCCTCATCTTCACCCCCTCACCCACCCGCATCATCTGCAGACATGGGGTAAATTTCCATATGTATACAGATGACATCCAACTCTACCTTTCTGTTTCCACCCTCAACTCCAGGACTACCAGTGTCCTGACTGCCTGCCTGACTGTTCAGAGGCTTAGGATGTCCTCCCGACGTGAAACATGCTTTCTAAGTATAATTCTGTTGTTGTTTACAGTATATTCTGTGAAGCGCTTTGAGACTTCTAGAAGATATGAAAAGTGCTTTATCAAATGCAAGGATTATTATTATTATGATTGTAATTATAATTGATTGAATATTTTGTGGGCAAAACGAGGCAGCCAATTTTGCATTGCAGTGTCCTGCAAACGTTAGTGGATTGAGTGACCTAATTTTTTTAAAAAAGGTATTATTACCCCCTTTAATAATAATACTTGGATTTGATTTTGCACCTTATGTCACCTTATGTCTCAAAGCACTTCACAGAATGTATTCAAAGTGAACTGATCATGTTTTTTTACCAAATGCAATGAGACTTTTCCTACAACAAAGACTCGACAGTTACTATATGTCCCTTTTCTGAGGCGAGCACTATCTCTAAATTAGATGGCAATGTTTCTGAATCTTCAATAACTGTAACACTTGGCTCAGAGTTTGCACTGGAGAGCCACATTTGTGGTCTTTGGCTGAGAATTGGTTGAGACTTACTGTGTAGTACATACTAGGACATGGAGATGAATATTACATTATTTTCAAACCTTTTCACTAGTGATCTGTGAGCCATCTGCTTTCCTGAATTTGGCATGAAAGCAAATGATTAGCGTTGCTACGAGCTCTGCCAGACTGAGATTTAAATGTCAAAAATCAAAGTAGGGAGCGCTCGAATACTCAACACTGATAACTCATATGTAGCTTAGCTCATGCAATAATATATATATATATGGCCATGATACACAGAGATATCCCACGACTGGCTCATTTAGATAGTTGTCCAAATTTGCACAAGCAAAAATTGAATGAAAATATAATAATCCTTTAATATTCAGCTGTCCACACATATGGAGCCATATTGAGTCTGCTTCTTGCCCTTTGCCTCCCTTCACATGTCTGCTGTTAAGAGCGTTCAGCAATTCTTGGCTAATTTTCAATATTCCTTGATAGTCAGGGACATGGAGAAGAGAGAAAGAGGCCCATTCCAATTTCTGCACAACATCTCCCTGAATAAACTCACTGAAACTGCTATCCTTGAGTCAAAATAAAAACTGTGGAGCCCTGAAGCTCAGTGGTTAGAGCACTTGCCTTGCAAGCGAGAAACTTAGATTCAATTCGTGGCAGGGCGAAATCTTGGGCAAGTTTCCTTACTCTACACACCTGATAATAATCCCTTGACAAAAAAAATAATAAATTGGTCATTTCAACCCACAACTGTTTGGGGGACACTGCTGTGCCCAATTGGCTGCCGCATTTCACCCATAAATATACAGTCAATTCACTTTACAGTACATTTTGTGAAGTGCTTTGAGATGTCTAGAAGACGTGAAAGGCAATATATTAAATGCAAGGATTATTATTAAAATGCACGTTGATTTTTCTCTCCTTGAATACAAGCACTAAAACCAATTGCAACATCCACACCCCAACATCTCTCTCCACCTCAGAACAGTTGAGCACAAACCAGGGGTAAGACTTTCCTGGTAAAGGTGATTCCAACTTCAAATGGTCAGTATATTTACCCTCTATATGCCAACAAGAAAGTATTTTTAACCCTATTTCTGCACACATTTGGAAATCTCTTTACTCACACAATTTCCCAAAGCTTGGTGACCAACACATTTTTCACAATTTCAGCAGGCTGGAGGTTGAATGCACTGCCTTCTTCAGATGTCTCTCATATAAAAATAATAATTTGGTCACTTCAATCCATGATTGTTTGTGGGAAACTGCTGTACGCAATTGGCTGCTGTGAATAGCCCAAAAACATGTACAGTCAATTCACTTTACAGTATATTCTGTGAGCGATTTGAGCCATCTAGAAGATGTGAAAAGTGCTACACCAAACGCAAGGATTATTATTATTTATTACTACTATATTTATTATTATATTTATTATATATATTTATTATTATAAACCAGTATTGCATTCCCTCCTCCAATCCAAATCACAATCTTGTAAAGACCTTGTTTTTACAATGATATTTTCTTCCAATTCACCAGATGACTGTACCCTTATGTGAAGGATCTGGGAGTCACCTTCTGTCACAGTATTCAGCTACCAAGCCACAAATGCTCCTCTGGGATCTAAATCTACCCAGCAACTTGAAAGGATATTTTACTGCATTCCAAATCACTCTGAAAAATTTCTCGCAAGTACAATTCTTAATGTAAAATCATCTCCAACAAAGCAAGTATGCTGAGTTGCGCCCCACTAAAGGAGGTCAATTAGACGGTCAGTCAAACATTGGCTGGGAACTGTTTATGAACAATTTCAAAGCATCAACCATGACAGTGGGAGAAAAGATCAGCTCAAATTTTATGGATCCTTGGATTGTAAGAATATTTGTCTTTATTTAAATTTACCTTCAACAATTAATTAAAAATAATTTTAAACATCCAGAATTATAGGCTACTTTATACTAAATAAACACAAATTGTCGGGTGAGGGAATTACATTGCCACCATAAGATAGGTTGACAAAATATTATTGCTCTCCTACTTTTCACATGAGCTGACCTGAGAAGTGTGATGGATCCATTACCTTTCCGAATTTAAAATTGCTTGCTACCTACTATTCAATACTGAGGGATTTGCTTTTACTATTGCAACATGTAATGAGGCAAAGCCATGAGGGAGAAGTACAAAGTGTCAATCAGAGAGAGATTCACACATCTCTGCAGAGGGAAATTTAGAAAGGTAGCTGGAGTAACAAAGAATGGATAGGAACTAGAGGGTGCATAGATGCAGTTAACCCTCTTCTAATGCAAAGGCATTAGGGAGAGTTCTGTGAAGGTAGATAAAGCTGACCTTGGGGAACTTCTGCAACTCCACACAAATTGAAAACACACAATTAATCCATCATAGACAGGACACAAACTAAGGGGAAAATGTTGCAAAGATACAGAAGTAATAAACAGAACGGAATATAAACATAAAACAAATGACAGCAGCCAAAAATTGGGGGAGGGTTTATTTCCCCCAGAAAACAACAACTGACTGACAACGGGGTTCCTACATACTGCTAGGTAAACAGAGGTGTGTGGACTAAGGAAACTTGTCTGGGAATCAAATCCAGGTCCTTTCACAACTACGCTGCAGGGCTCCTTAGTTGTGAAACTAGTAGGAAAGTCAATCACTTACATTTATGTAATGCCCATCAAGTATATACTATTATATATTATTTATATATTATAGTACACAAAGTGTGAATGGGGAGGGGAAGGAGACCACAGGCACAGTCACAAAGTTTTCTGATCAAAATTTAAAGATAGATGAATAGGGGCCAAGGTGGATGGATTAAGAACAGAAATCATATTAAATGTTTTATAGGCGTTGCCTTACAAAATACATAGTCACAACACCATCAAATGGTTTCGCTCTCCAGGTGACTTCAGAATTACCACAATTTTGAGCATTCAAAGATTTTGCATTTCTTATTTTTACTGGCTAGAATTAAATACCCTGTTGGCTGGGTTAAATTAAATTAAATTAAATTAAAAATAGCAATGATTGAGTGCTGAATTGGCTGTTGGGAGAAACCATTGTCAAGAAGGGAGATTTAGAGGGACAACCAGCTCCAAACCAGTATTCAGGTACAAGAACAAGTGCAAATCAAGTATCTTGTGATAATTATTTTTATTACATAAACAAAGGCAGATTTGCATCAACCCAGAGCAGATGGGGAAAGATAGAGGAACGCTTGCAGAATATCTCAATGATCCAGATGTTTAAAATATTTACATCTTTTCATTTAAGTATAAGTGGGGTTGGGAATGTCAAAAATTGAATGGAACAAAAAGTCACCTGTAACAAGAATAGAAATAGTATCAAAAAGGATACAACATTACATGAGTTATTAATTTGAGTCAGTAATTCAGGAGATGGAGCTACAACCTATGACATGCAAATGACTTCTGTAGCAACAATTCACAAAACTGGCAGAGCAGTGGATTTTAGTTAGCCTTTCATTCTATCTTGCAAAGGCTGAAGTCAGGAATACTTGGTAAATCTGGGGATAATCAGACAGGTTGCAAGCAAGCATTTATGTTAAGAAGCATAACAGAGAGATCAACTGAACTCCAGAGACCAGAGTCTTTTGTTTTCTAAAGGTTGCAAATAACTTTCCGATTCTGCACAGCAAAAAAACATCTGACGAAAGAATCTCAAGAGCTATGAAATACCCAAATAAATCATAACTATTGAAAGAAGACATAAAAAGAATATGCGAAGAAATGGAATGCTGCACATAGGCAAGCTACAAAACTGTTTTTACTGAAAACAGTTGCGAGACAAGAATGCTTCCTTTCACCAGTGCACTCCAAAACTCTAATAGCAGGGCTACACGAGAAAGATGGAAAACATCTGGGATTTACATGGATGAAGGACAGAAAATTAACAGATTTAGATTCGCCAGATAATATAGTATGCTTTTCTGCAAAAACTAACAATCTGCAACCTAAATGTACCCAACCTAAGTGTTAAAGCAAATGGTCCCTGGCTGAATTCAACCAACAGTAAAAAAAAATGCAGTGCAACTGGGAATGTAGATGACAGAATTGTTGCGAGTACTGTCCCTTTTTTAATGCAAAATTAAATCAAGGATTTTTCAGATTTATATTTAATTTGATGCACACATGAAGGGAGAAGTGAAATAGAGGGAATGGGAGAGGGGATTCGGAGGGCTGGAAGGTTGCATGGAGTGTAATCATGGCATGGACTTGCTGGGCTGAATGACTCATTTCCGTGCTGATTTTTTTGTAATTATACATCCCAGGTCACTTTTTAGAAAAAGGGAATTATTCCAGGTTTCACCAAAACTCCTCCAGTTTATGACTACTTACTGTTATGCAAAAACAACATATGTATTTGCATGCAGTTCTGGTCATAGTGACTTAAAGGGGGCACCCAGGCCCTAGAGGCAGCGCAGAAAGCAATGAGAAATAGGCTTTCAGCAACGATTTGACAACCTCGGGCTCTTCAGTTTTGACAGAAGATGTCTCAGAGGGAACCTTATGGAAATGCATACCATTCTAAATAGGATTAATCAAGTAAACCCAGAACAATACTTCCGGGAGCACCACGTGTTTAGAGTTCTACAGTGCAATTTCAGAGCAGATACCAGGAAGATTTTCTTTACCCAGAGGCTAATTAATGTCGGGAACAGTATGGCAAAGGAGGGTGGTTGAGGCCAAGACGTTAGACGTGTTAAAAACAGTTTGATGTTGTGATGGGAGGAGGTAGGATGAGTTTTCTGGAAGGATGAGATCAGATGAGCCGAAGGGCTTTTGTCATCTGAACCAAATCTTGTAATCACCTATGAAGAATCTGAAGTGGTTGACGGTGAGGCGCAATACAAAATGTAAGTTACCTCTGCAGTTACATCAGATAGTTAGCCTTCAATTTAAGCTATGTGCACATTGCCAAAAGCAAAGTGGTATCATTCCCAACAGGATAAACACAGCATAAAATATCAATTAACGTTCTTCACTTAAGAGACATGAGACATCACATCAGCCTCTCCATTTTCAACAGCAGAAGCCCAGATTGATATAAAACTGACAAAATTCATATTTTATTCTCCATATATACAACACTCCATTTGTAATAACACACTTCTCAATGAGAAGCTGTCAAGTATGGAATTTAATACGAATAATAATACCATGATAATAATCCTTGCATTTGATTTAGTGCCTTCTCACGTCATTCAGACATTTCAAAATGCCTCACAGAATACAACAACAACAAAATTACACTTGTATAGCACCTTTCACATCAGGAGGATGTCCCAAGGTGCTGGAAGAATATATTGTAAGGTGGAGTTACTGTGTATTTTATAAGGCAATCATGGAAGCCAATTGGGCACAGAAGTGTCCATTAAACAGCCAAGGATTGAGTTGACCAAATTTTTTTAAAAAGTTTATTACCCCAGAAAATGATCTGCCAATCAACCAACAACCAGGTACCTACTTACTGCTCAGTAAAAAGAGGTGTGGAGTTAATGGCACTTATCATTTACTAGACAAGGCCACTTGTTGGGGGGGTGGGGTGTGGTGGTGGATACAGGTAAAGAAGGCGACTACAGTCAAAGTCATAGGTTTTAAAGTGCTTTAAAGACAGATGGTTGCCTGTGGGGGAGTTGGGTGGGTGGCGAGATGGAATTGTAGAGAGGCTAGGGAGTTTTCTAATAGGTATCTTCAATGTAACAGTTCCATAAACATTTTGCAACACAAAGGGAGACAGTATTTGATTTAAAAGCATTTCACCGGCTGGGCAACATGTTGGGCAAGTTTACTCACTCCACATGGCTCTGTTTACCTACCAAAAAGTAGGAAACCAGCTGTTAGTCAATTCGCAGATCACTTTTCCAGGGGTAATAATTCTTTCAAAAAACAATTGGTCACTTCAATCCACGGCTGTTTGTGGGACACTGCTGTGCGCAATTGGCTGCCGCGTTTTGATAACAAAATAGGTGACCATAAGCACGGTTGAAAAGGAAGGTTTTCAGGTGGTACTTGAAAAAGGAGAGAGCAGGAACAAGGTTGAGGGATTGAGGGAGAATGTTCCAGATTTTCAGTAGTGGCTGAA